>CAJNDS010002080.1:705294-937995 GCA_905221605.1 Symbiodinium natans | reverse complement strand
AGGCTGAGGTTTGAGATCCAAGTTTCTGGTGTTTAGTTTAGCGTTTCGAGTTTAGGGTTTTGCTTACACCCTAAACCCTAAACCCTAAACCCTAAACCCTAAAACCTAAACCCTAAACCCTAAACCCTAAACCCTAAACCCTAAACCCTAAACCCTAAACCCTAAACCCTAAACCCTAAACCCTAAACCTGAAGCCCGACATGCTCGACTTCGGGTTAAACGCTAAGACCACCTCCGCCCCATTATAAGCTCGAACTGCGAAATTCCCAAATCCAGCGAACCCGAAATAATTCCCCAAGCCCCCCAAGGTTTAAATCCCCCTTCGGGCCCCGAAACCCTCAACCGAAAACCCCAAGCCCTAAACCCTGAACCCCGAAACCTAAACCCTTTAGCCTAAACCCTAAACCCTAAACCCTAAACCCTAAACCCTAAACCCTAAACCCTAAACCCTAAACCCTAAACCCTAAACCCTAAACCCTAAACCCTAAACCCTAAACCCTAAACCCTAAACCCTAAACCCCACGACCCTTCGGGAAGGAGCTGGAGGCTTCGACCTCGGAGCTGTCGAGCCGCGAGGAGGCGTCGCAGACGCGGAGCCTGGAGGCGAAGGGTTTAGGGTTCAGGGTGCGAAGGGTTTAGGGTTTAGGGTTTAGGGTTTAGGGTTTAGGGTTCAGGGTTCAGGGTTCAGGGTTCAGGGTTCAGGGTTTACAGGGTTCAGGGTTTACAGGGTTTGGGGTTTACAGGGTTTGGGGTTCACAGGGTTTCGGGTTGAGGGTTTCGGGTGCTGCCAACTACCGACGCCTGCAATCATCCCTTGTTCTTTCTCTCCCTGGAGGTTCATGGTACTTGCTATCCAAATAATGATCTAGGATGCCCAGTAGTACCCTTATTCCCTTTTTGGGGGGGCTTAGGTTCCCTTATAAATCCCTTTAAGCAAAAAAGGGCACCCTTTTTAATCCCTGGTTACTGGGCAACCTAGTAAATGCACATATAACGCAATTTTAACCTTATTCGGGTAACTAAGGGGCTATTTTTACTCATCAAGTACCACGAACCTCCAAGTACACATGCTGCGGAGGTCGGTGGGGGCGTGAGGGCTTGGGGTTTAGAGTTTCGGGCTTCGTACCCGAAATAAACCCTAAACCCTAAACCCTAAACCCAAAACCTCAAACTCTGTAAGTTTCACCACTGGAGGGCGACGACGCCGCGCACCCGTAAAAAAGAGTGATCCCGGTTAAGAATCCCTAAACCCCAAACCCAACCCCAAGCCGTAAACCCTAAACCTTACTCCTAAACCCTAAATCCCAAACCCTAAATCCTAAACCCTACCCCCTAAATCAACCAAACTAGGATGCCCAGTAGTACCCTTATTCCCTTTTTGGTGGCTTTAGGTTCCCCTATAAACCCCTGTCAGCAAAAAACGGCACCCTTTCTACGCCTTGGTTACTGGGCAGCCTAGCAAAAGCCCTCAGAACCCTAAACCCTAAACCCTAAACCCTAAACCCTAAACCCTAAACCCTAAACCCTAAACCCTAAACCCTAAACCCTAAACCCTAAACCCTAAACCCTAGAAGCCCTGAGCCGTGGAAAGGTCGGCAAGCAGCTTCAGGAGAGCCAGGAGGAGATCGAGAGGCCAGGGCTGCAAGCATTCTATTCAACCACGAAGCACCTAAACCTTCTGGGGTTCAGGGTTTAGGGTTTAGGGTTTAGGGTTTAGGGTTTAGGGTTTAGGGTTTAGGGTCAGGGGTTTGGGGAAGAGGGTTTAGGGTTTAGGGTTTCGAGTTCTTAGGGAGCAGGCCAGAGCACTTTTCCATCCCCGGCCTGCGTGAATCTCCGGCTCCGTATAGATCCAACATGCGCAAAAAAGCTTAGGGTTTAGGGTTTAGGGTTTAGGGCTTAGGGTTTAGGGTATAGGGTTTGGGGTTTAGTGTTTAGGGTTTAGGGATAGGGTTTAGGGTTTAGGGTTTAGGGCTTAGGCTTTGGGTTTTGGGCTTGGGGAGGGTGATTTACTTCCCTACTTGGGGGTGCATGGGTAGAGTAGGGTTAGAAGTAGGAGAACTATAGTTATAAGTTATAACCTTAGCTAGGGTACTTATGGCCCTACTTACAGCTACTTGAAGGCTCATGGTACTTACTAATCAATTCTAACTGTACTTATAACCCTACTTATGAGTGGGATAAGCCCTATCAGGCCCTTTAGGGGTATTATAAGTAGGGTTATAAGTACAGTTATAATTGGTTAGTAAGTACCATGAACCTCCAAGTACCCATGTGCGTTCAAGTAACGGGTGCCCCACCTGACCCTGACTCCCCACACCCTCCACCCCCCCCCCCCCCCCCAACCCCTCGCAACCACACAGAAAGTTACGCATTGCATTTTTGGTTGGGGGCTTGGTGTGTTAGGGTGTAGGTTTTCGTGCCTTTTGTTGGTTTACGGGTTTGGGGGCACCTACCTTCATGGCAGACGGCCCTGCGGGAGGTAGTTGGGTAGTGTGTCAGGATGTGTAAGGTGCACGGTGTGGGGTGCTTAGGGTTTGGGGTCATGCTGTCGGCAGAATCCAAAGATGATACTGGGAAGTGCCTCTTGTTGCAGGGGGTCGGTTTTGATGCGTTGCTGAGCCGTGGCAGTCGAGTGCATCAGCAGTACTTCTGCTCGGCCACCTGTGCAAAGTGCCAGGCCCTGGCAAGCCTTTCCCAGCAAGGGCTGCCAAACGAGCAAGCAGTCCCATGTGACAACGTGCGGCCTCAGGCGATTGTGGCGCTTTGTGCCTGAGGCACTCTTAGGAGGGATTTCTTTCAGAGGTCCGCGCACAGCGGATACAACCAGGCCGAGCGCGCCTACCGTGTCCAGGCCGCCGAGAGCTGGTGCGGTTTAGGGTTTAGACTCAACGCTGTCTATTGCGCCCCCGGCCCTAAGCAGCAAACCCGAAAGCCCTAAAACCGCCTAAACACTACGCCCTAAATCCGAAACCTCAAACCCTAAACCCTAAACCCCAAACCTTAAACCCTAAACCCCAAACCCTAAACCCTGAACCCCTTGGCGGGTGCTGGGGGTGATGGAATCTTGGGCCTATCCCAGGCTTCAGGCGGAGGGACTCTTGCGCCCTAAACCCTAAACCCTAAACCCTAAACCCTAAACCCTAAACCCTAAACCCTAAACCCTAAACCCGAAACCCGAAACCCGAAGCCCTAAACCCTAAACCCTAAACCCTAAACCCTAAACCCTAAACCCTAAACCCTAAACCCTAAACCCCAAACCCCAAACCCCAAACCCTAAACCCTAAACCCTAAACCCTAAACCCTAAACCCTAAACCCCTGAGGCTCCAGGCGGAGGGGCAGGAACTACGGGAGATGCTTGAGAAGATCACGGCGCCGCTGAGCTGATCTGCCGGCTTCATGGGTTCGACTTGGAGGTTCATGGGTTTAGGGATGTTTAGGGTTTAGGGTTTAGGGTTCAGGGTTTAGGGATAGGGTTTAGGGTTTAGGGTTTAGGGTTTAGGGTTTAGGGTTTAGGGTTTAGGGTTTAGGGTTTAGGGTTTAGGGTTTAGGGTTTAGGGTTGCGGGTTGAGGGTTGAGGGTTGAGGGTTTAGGTTTTAGGGTTTAGGGGTTAGGGTTTGGGGCTGAGGGTTTAGGGTATTGGGTTTTAGGGTCTAGGGTTCATGACCCCAATTCTAGCTGTACTCATATAAGCCCCCTAAGTCCCCCAAGTAGGTTAGAAGTAGACGATTTGGAGCGGGGTTTTATGTACCCATGAACCTCCAAGTATGTGTGATAGGGCTTCAGCGGCCCGGGTGTCCCCAAAAGGACACCCATTGAAATACACACATATAGGGTTTAGAGTTTAGGGTTTAGGGTTTAAGGTTTAGGGTTTAGGGTTTAGGGTACATAAGAAATCCTACTGTTCGGTCACCAATAACAGCTCTATGGCTTGCTTTCCCTTTTTGGGGATATCCTGGGCTAGGTTTGCTGGGGATCTTAGGTGGGAGATATTATGACCACAAAGCTATGTTTGCCTCAACAAGACTAGCTACAGAACTGAACCCCCCATTCGACCAACATGAGCTGCTTTCATTAGCCCGGTTTGGACACGTGTGGTGGTCTTCGACTTGATGCAGTTTTCGATTCACCGTTTTGAGCTATGGAATGGCTCATGAAGGTCGGCTGCATGACAGACAGCCTTTCATTTTTGCATAGTTGGGTCAACGCCAGGATACGAAGAAGATCAACAACGAGACAGTAAAAACAACAGTTGAGTAAGAAAGCGAACTCGGAGGTAGACACCTTGCTTTCTTAACTTCCATCTCACTATGTACCCAGGTGACTTCGAACAAGGAGTTGTTGTTTTGAGAGTGCTGTAGGCACTGCTGAAAAAGTACGGGTTTTACCACTACTCCGAAGTCGGAGATGTGGAACACCCGGGCAGGTGTGCCACATTTTCAGAACACACCCGAAACAGTCCTGAATGCGAAAGCGTTTTCAGTTGATGCGGTCGCTTGGTTTGGCTACGTTCGTGCAAGTGTATCTTGTTCAAGCATCCTTGTGCCATATGTTGTAGACAAAGGCAAAAGTGCGCCAAAAAACAGCATTTTTGGCATGTTCGCAACAAGCATGAACGCTTGTTTACACGTCGTGTCCCCGAAACGTCAAGCATCCTTGTTTGTAGAAAGAAGTAGAAGCACAGTAAATTCCAATGTTTTGCGCATGGTCGCCATGTGGCTGGACCTAATTACCCCACCCCCCCCCCCCCCCCCCCCCCCCAACCAAGCCCTGAAACTCCTGAAACACCTTGCGGTCATGGCCAACGCCGTTAGCTGAAATCCTCTAAGCTTAAAACAACCCCAAGCCCTGGAATCCCTAAATCCCTACATCCATAAATCCCTAAGCTCAGAAACCCCTGTGCCCTATACACCCAAGATAGCTACTGTACTTAAGTCCTTAAGTAGGATATAAGTAGACCTGTGATTGGGGTTCTAAGTACCCATGAACCTCCAAGTAGGAACTAAGCCCCTGAACCCTAAACCGTATGCCCTAAGCCCCAAGCGCTTAAGCCCCTAAACCCTTAAGCCCTTAAGCCCCTAAACCCTAAACCCTAAACCCTAGACTCTAAACCCTAAACGCTAAACCCTAAACCCTAAACCCTAAACCCTAAACCCTAAACCCTAAACCCTAAACCCTAAACCCTAAACCCTAAACCCTAAACCCTAAACCCTAAACCCTAAACCCTAAACCCTAAACCCTAAACCCTAAACCCCCTAAGCCCCCTCAAAAAAAGATGTCCACAGCCCCCGCGGCTTAGGTCGGAGCGCCGCCTGTCGGACACCGTGGCCCAGCTTAGCTGCCGAAGCCTCAGGGCTTTTGGGGTTTAGGATTTAGGGTTTGGGGTTTGGGGTTTAGGGTTAAGGGTTTGGGGTTGGGGGTTTAGGTTTGGGGTTTGGGGTTCGGGGTTTAGGTTTGGGGTTGGGGTTTAGGGTTTAGGGTTTAGGTTTGGGGTTGGGGTTCGGGGTTTAGGGTTTAGGTTTGGGGTTTAGGGTTTGGGGTGTAGGGTGTAGGGTTTAGGTTTGGGGTTGGGGGTTTGGGGTTTAGGGTTTGGGGTTTAGGGTTTAGGGTTTAGGGTTGAGGGTTTGGGGTTTAGGGTTTAGGGTTTGAGGTGTAGGGTGTAAGGTTTAGGGTTCGGGGTTTAGGGTTTAGGGTTTAGGGTTTGGGGTTTAGGCTTTTTGTTAGATTTTTGTGGGTTGTTTCGGGGGGTTTTACGGGCGTTAGGGGCTTTAGGGTTTTATTGGTTATGGGGGCTGTTGGGGCTTAGGGGTTGTCGGATTTAGGGTTTAGGGTTCCCCATGCCAAACGATGCTGGACTTTTTTGAGCCCTTTTCGGGGCACAAGAGGGAAAACAGGACTGTGACTCTGATAATAATGTCCAGTTTCCCCTCCTGGAAATGCCCGAGGTGAAAGTTTAGAAGGCTAGCGTAGTGTCAGTGTTGGGCTGCCTCCGACACGCAACACTTGCTGCATACGAGCGTAACTCCATGTCCTGGAACCCTCACACCCCACCCCCAAACCCCTATGCCCTAGACCCCAAACCTTCAACCCATGAGCCCCCTATGAGTTCCAAACCCTAAGCCCTTAAGTAAACCGTTAGACCCCCTGTAGAGCCCTAAAGCCCTAAATGCCCTAAATGCCCTAAATGCCCGAAATGCCCGAAATGCCCGAAATGCCCGAAATGCCCTAAATGCCCTAAATGCCCTAAAGCCCCAAAGCCCCAAAGCCCTAAAGCCCCTAAAGCCCTAAAACCCTGAAGCCCTCAAGCCCTCAAGCCCTCAAGCCCTCAAGCCCTCAAGCCCTCAAGCCCTCAAGCCCTCAAGCCCTCAAGCCCCACAGCTGCAAAGCCCTAAGCCCTACGCCCTAAAGCCCTAAGCCCTAAAAGCCCTGGAAGACCCTACATGCGCCCTCAGCCTCCAAAGCCCCTAAAGCCCCTGAAGCAGCGAAACCCCGCAACTCCAAACCCCCAAAACCCCTAAACCCCTAAAGCCCCTGAGACCCCTAAACCCCTAAACCCTAAGTCCTAAGCCCTAATCTTGAAGAGAGAAGGTCCTGGTAGGGTTTAGGGTTTAGGGTTTCGGGTTTGGGGGTTTAGAGGGGCTTATGTGTTGTTTTAGGGGTGTAAGTTCAGTGTTAAGAGATACAAGGAGAGCCCCCTAGAAGGGACCCGCAATCTTATTCCCCTGCATAGCCCCTATACATGTCTATGTATGTATACCTTATGTAGTCCCTATACACCGCAGGAGGCCCTACATAACCGCCAACCCTTGACAGTGAGTAATGCCTTCATGAAGGCAGCACAGCTGGCCCCAAGATTCAGGACCTGAACTTTTGCTACCGCGACCCTGTTGCTTTGCGTTTTTCGCTTGGTAAACCCTAAACCCTAAACCCTAAACCCCAAACCCTAAACCCTCCAAACCCTGGGGTCTCGCATCTTTCCTCTGGAGACGTGCCGAACAGCCTGCGGCCTTCAGGGCCTTGCAACCCTGGAAAGCTCAACCACTGCAAGCCCTAAGCCCTAAGCCCTAAGCCCTAAGCCCTAAGCCCTAAGCCCTAAGCCCTAAGCCCTAAACCCTAAACCCTAAACCCTAAACCCTAACCCCTAAACTCCAAACCCCAACCTCTGCCACCAAAAGGTCAGATTGAGACTCCGGAAAAGAAGAGGCCGGGTACAGGGCTCAAGGTTTGGTCCATGAAGGCACAGGCCGATGGCGCATTCCTCCTAAACCCTAAGCCCAAAAACCCTCAACCCTCAAGGTTTGTGGGACCCTAAACCCTAAACCCTAAACCCTAAACCCTAAGCCCTAAACCCTAAACCCTAAGCCCTAAGCCCTAAGCCCTAAGCCCTAAGCCCTAAGCCCTAAGCCCTAAGCCCTAAGCCCTAAACCCGAACCCCACCCCAACTAAGCCCTAAACCGCAGTGTTGGGGTATGTTGGGGCCGTGGCTTTGAGTGTAGGATGGGGAGTTAAGGTTGTAGGGTTGCGGGTTTTGGGGTTTGGGGTTTTGGGGTTTTGGGGTTTTGGGGTGGGGTTTTGGGGTTTTGGGGTTTTGGGGTTTTGGGGTTTTGGGGTTTTGGGGTTTTGGGGTTTTGGGGTTTTGGGGTTTTGGGGTTTTGGGGTTTTGGGGTTTTGGGGTTTTTGGGTTTTGGGGTTTTTGGTTTTTTTTGGTTTTTTGGGTTTTGGGGTTTTGGGGTTTTGGGGGTTTTGGGGTTTTGGGGTTTTGGGGGTTTTTTGGGTTTTGGGGTTTTGGGGGTTCAGGGGTTTAGGGGTTTAGAGTTTAGTGGACATCTTGGAGCTGGGGGCTGCGTAGCCTGTCTGCTGGCATGCAGGTCGTCCGAGGAGGAGCCCGGAGGGTTGCACATGAATCTCGAGAGCGTCGATGACCGTATGTTGAGTGCCCGGAATCCTAGGCTCCCTAAACCCTAAACCCTAAACCCTAAACCCTAAAACCCTAAACCCTAAACCCTAAACCCTAAACCCTAAACCCTAAACCCTAAACCCTAAACCCTAAACCCTAAACCCTAAACCCTAAACCCTAAACCCTAAACCCTAAACCCTAAACCCTAAACCCTAAACCCTAAACCCTAAACCCTAAACCCTAAACCCTCTTAAGGCCGAAGCGCACCCTAAAAGGGTTCATGTTGGGCTTGATCTGGCCATTTGGTGAGTTCTCTAACTCTAAATGATGGTCCCCCCAAGTATTCGGGGCCGCCTTAGAATAAGGACCCCGCAAAATACGGACCCTCATGTAGAGGACCCACCAGACGGGCCGCAAGTTTTTTGGGTTAAGGGGCCACATTGCTGAGAATGGCCCATTCCGGACCCACGGGTTGTACCCACAATGCTCAACCCTAAGCCCTAAACCCTAAACCCTAAACCCTAAGCCCTAAACCCCAAACCCTGAACCCCAAGTTAGGTTCAGCGTCTAGCTCAAGGGTAAATTTACTGGAGCTCGAGGGTGGATGTTTCTGCAATCTTTTCCATGCGCTTCCTTAATAATATAGGGGTCGGAATAGTTACTAATAGTATTCCCTTGGCATCCCTACATATTTATACTATAGTACTAAAATGACCTGATTAAGGCCCCTATGTTATGCAAGCGGCTTGGACCTCCAGCCCATCTCGAGACCATCCAGAGTCGATGGTTTAGGCTTCAGGGCTTAGGGCTTACGGTTTAGGGTTTAGGGTTTAGGGTTTAGGGTTTAGGGTTTAGGGTTTAGGGTTTAGGGTTTAGGGCTTAGGGTCCCCCAAGAGGCCCTGCCTACGCCCGGAGACAGGAGCATGCGCAGCTGCAGAAGCAGTACGCGGAGCTGCAGGCCCACTCTTTGGCTTAGGATTCAGGGTTCTCGCATGCAACGGGGTACTTGGGAGGTCTAGGTCTCAGACAAAAGTACCCATAAGCCACCAAGAACACCCTATAAACCCTAAACCCTAAACCCTAAACCCTAAACCTTAAACCCTAAACCCTAAACCCTAAACCCTAAACCCTAAACCCTAAGCCCTAAGCCCTAAACCCTAAACCCTACTGAAACCTTAATCCCCCAACCGTAGCTCCAAAGAGGCCAATAAGCCAAACAGGCCGAGTACGAGAAGTGCCTGCGCGTGCTCGACAGCCTGCGCGGGGAAGGCCGTGGCGGCTCAGTCCCAAAAGTTCAGAGTCCAGGTCAGGGAAGGGTTCCGGGTTTTGGGGTTTAGGGTTCGGGGTTCAGGGTTTGGGGTTTAGGGTTTAGGGTTCGGGCTTCAGGGTTTATAGGGTTTGTTGCAAGGGTTTTTGTATTGTGGGTTTAGGGTGGGCTTTAAAGGCACACCGTATGACCTGAATCCTAAAGCCCAACTGTGTGGGTTAGGTCTTTCGGCGTTGACATCAGTTCCTTGGGTGTACTTTGGGGGTAGAAGCAGGGACCCCTAGAAGGGAACCTTAGTCTGATTCCCCTATATTATGACCCCTACATGTACCCTATGTAGTCCCTATATACCCAAGTAGCCCTCAAATACCCCCTAAGAAACCCCTAAGAGGGTTTAGGGTTTAGGGTTTAGGGTTGAGGGTGGAGGGTTTAGGGTTTAGGGTCCCTTATAAGGGCCCCTCTTTTGGTTCCTTGAGTGTAGTTTTGGTGCCTGTGCAGTATGGACGGTACCGACCGAGGAGGAGCCCAGGGAGTAAATTCGCAAACACGACAGGCGTCTCATAGGAGGGGGGTAGGGGGTTTAGGGTTTGGGGTTTGGGGTTTGGGGTTTAGGGTTTCGGGTTCAGGGTGTAGGGTTTAGGGTTTAGGGTTTAGGGTTTAGGGTTTGGGGTTTAGGGTTTAGGGTTTAGGGCTACTAGACCCAAAATTAACCCGGGAAGAAAAAAAGTGTGCCCTGTTGGCAACCTCAACCCTAAAAACAAAAGAATAAGGGCCTACTCTGGGTCCTAGTCTAGCTGACACCGCAAAGCCGAGGCGTGGAGTGTGGAAACAGCTGTAAGAATCACTGCGCACCACGCATTCCAAGCAAACAGGGTTTAGGGTTTAGGGTTTAGGGTTAGGGTTTAGGGTTTAGGGTTTAGGCTTTAGGGTTTAGGGTACAGGGTTTAGGGTTTGGGGTTTAGGGTACAGGGTTTAGGGTTTGGGGTTTAGGATTTCGGGTTTAGTTTTTAGAGTTTGCTACCAGACCCTGAGTCCTTAAGCTGGATGGGCCCTCAAGCCCTTCGGCCCTTAAGCTACTCAGCCCAAGTCATTCCTAGGTTACTCTTGGGTCTCGTAGACCCATCCACAGGAGCTGCCGACATTCAGCAGCTGCAGCAGTCTAGCCCTGGCCCCAGTACTTTGTTGGGTTTAGGGTTTAGGGTTTAGGGTTTAGGGTTTGGGGTTTGGGGTTTGGTTTGGGGTTTAGGGTTTAGGGTTTAGGGTTTAGAACCCGAAAGCCTAAAACCGAACCCTAAGAACCCCAGACCCTAAGAATCCTGAGCCCCAAACCCGTCACCCTGTGCCCTACACCCCTGCTCTTCTTCGATTACCCCCAAGCAGGACCACGTCGAAGGCCCTAAACCGTAACCCCCTAACCCCTGACCCCTAGACCCTACCCTCCCCCCGCCGCCCCCCGAGCCCTATGCGGGGGTTTCTTTTAGGGGGTCCCTTTAAGGGGATTCTCTTCTATTTGGGGTTTAAAAAGGGTACCCCTATCTTTGCAAGCCCCCATGTGAGGGGACATGATTGACATGATTGTTCCATTTTTTGGCCGAAGCTTTCGACGAGCTCCTAGATTAGGGCATTCCCGTAGCGCACTCTTTGCTCCCAGTCGGTTGAGGGCTTACTTACGTAAAGCCCTGAACTCTCAGGGTCGTTTCATGGGCCCTTAATACCCTTAATTTGTAAGTATAGGGTACATAAGGAGTGTTTGTTAAGGGGTCCGCTTTGAAGGGCTCATATCAAGGGACCATGTAACTACCCCAAGATTAGGGTGTTTGTTAAGTTTGGCGCTGGTTCTAGAGGGGGTGACAGATGTACATACATATATATAAAGCAAAATATTAATACGAATATGAATATTCGTATTGCTATGTCCTTTTTTTGCGCACTTCCCCAATTTCCCGTAAGTAACCAGCAAGCCAAGCCCCAAACCTAAACCCTAAAACCCTCAACCCCCCAAGGCCGGAGGGCTGCAGACTCCGAGGGGTTCTAGTGTTGTTTTTTGAGGTTTAGGGTTTAGGGTTTAGGGTTTAGGGTTTAGGGTTTAGGGTTTAGGGTGGGTCAAGGAACCTTTGCAATCAACCCCTCGAGGGGCCTGACACGAAAACACGAGGCCAGCAGCTCCGGCGCGAGCTGGACCAGGCAGCCTTATGTCATAGGCTTTGGGGTTCAGCATGGGCCAGCAAAGGGGGTTAAGATCAAGTGTAGGGTTTAGGGTTTGGGGTTTAGGGTTTAGGGTTTAGGGTTGAGGGTGTAGGGTTGAGGGTTGAGGGTTGAGGGTTGAGGGTTGAGGGTTTGGTGTTTAGTTGGAGATTTGTCATTGGTTTCCTGTTGATAGGGTTTAATTTGGGTGTAGGGTTTAACTAGAGCAAGGCCCAAAAGGTAATTGTGCTCAGCAGCTCCGGCCTACCAAGCTTTGGCTGATCTATCCTGCATTCTATACCCTAAGCCCTAAGCCCTAAACCCTAAACCCTAAACCCTAAATCCTAAACCCTAAACCCTAAACCCTAAACCCGAAACCCTAAACGACATGAACGAAATTCGTATCGACAATGGACATGTCCGAGAGATGGCCACATGCCGAGTTCATCTGGGGGTTTACGAGGCTAACGGACCCCCTAGGGTTTAGGGTTTACGAAACTAACGGACCCCCTAGGGTTTAGGGTTTAGGGTTTAGGGTTTAGGGTTTAGGGTTTAGTAATAAGGACTCCCATAAGGTACCTAATTTCGGAAGAGCCACCAAGATATGTGAGGATGAGATTTTGTCGAGCCAGGGTGTTGACCAGAAAATCTAGATGTGGACAGTTCCGGACACCGCACCCCAGCTACACAACGCATCACTTTTCCTATATCCCCCTTGGGAAGCATTTTTTATTTTCGTTTACATAGAACCTAAGAGTATATTAAAAATAGTATTTTGATTCAGGTTCTAAGGGGAGTATAGTTTCTACATTGTCCATTTGGCAGCGGCGACGCTTGACTTCAAGAGAAGAACCTGGAGGAGGGTAAGAGAAACTCCTTATGCAGCTGCTAAAACCCTAAAACCCTAAAACGCTAAAACCCTAAATGCCTAAAACCCTAAAACCCTAAAACCCCAAAACCCTAAAACGCTAAAACCCTAAATGCCTAAAACCCTGAAACCCTGAAACCCTAAAACGCTAAAACGCTAAAACCCTAAAACCCTAAAACCCTAAAACCCTAAAACCCTAAAACCCTAAAACCCTAAAACCCTAAAACCCTAAAGCCCTAAAGCCCTAAAACCCAAAAACCCTAAAACCCTAAAACCCTCAAACCCTAAAACCCTAAAACCCCAAAACCCTAAAACCCTAAAACCCCAAATCCCTCAAACCCTCAAACCCTAAAACCCTAAAACCCTAAAACCCCAAAACCCCAAAACCCTAAAACCCTAAATCCCTAAACCTCTAAACTCCTAAAACCCTAAAACCCGAAAACCCTAAATCCCTAAAACCCTAAAACCCGAAAACCCTAAACCTAAACCCTATAAACCCTAAAACCCTATAAACCCTAAAAAACCTAAAACCCTAAAACCCTAAAACCCTCAAACCCTAAACTTAAACCCTATAAACCCTATAAACCCTAAAACCCTAAAACCCTAAAAAATCTAACCCCTATAAACCCCCTAAAAACCCTAAAACCCTAAAAAACCTAAACCTAAACCCTAAAAACCCTAAAAAACCTAAGGCCCCAAGACTTCGCAGGCAAAGACGAGCCTGGTCGCCGAGACAGCCGGCAAGGCTGCTGCCGTGCGGGATCCCAGGAAAAAGATTCTGGTTCTGAGGGCCTTCTTTTCTTTTTTCTGCAGGGGTTTAGGGATTAAAGTTTAGGGTCCTTCCGGTTCTGAGGGCCTTCTTTTCTTTTTTCTGCAGGGGTTTAGGGATTAAAGTTTAGGGTCCTTCCGGTTCTGAGGGCCTTCTTTTCTTTTTTCTGCAGGGGTTTAGGGATTAAAGTTTAGGGTCCTAGGGGTTAGGGTCTAAGATTCAGGGGTGTGGGGTTTCAGGTTTAGCGTTGCCTAAACCTTAAACCCTAAACCCTGAAGCCCCTGTAGATCCTAGAGCTCTTAGGCTATGGGTGTAGGGTTAGGTTTTAGGGTTTAGGGTCCTCAACTGTCACGCTCAGAGCCCCTAGAACCCTTGACACCCCCTAAAGCCCGATGGCCCCTGGCCCTCAACCTTTGCGGAATCTTCTTGATGATTTAGTCTACCCCAAAACGCCGAAACCCCTGAAGCCCGAAGCCCCTGAAACCCGAAACTCGAAACCCCAAGAACCTTAACTTCTGAAGCCCCAAACCCAGCGCGGCCCTAAGCCCCGTAGCCTCTTGAAGAAGTTGGATCTTCCTTGAAAGATTTTTGAGGGCCATTCCTGGAAGTCAGCAGGGTTTAGGGTTTAGGGTTTAGGGTTTAGGGTTTAGGGTTTAGGGTTTAGGGTTTAGGGGTACAAAGAATGACTTCACCACTTACATGTCTCGAGTACCGCCTGTGCGTCCAACAGATTGACCCGGTGGGTACAGTCACATGTTGGTCTCGGGATGCTCCGGCGCTTTAAAACGCGCTGCCAGAACGCATGCCGCAGGTACCCTTAGCCTGGTGGGACCAGGTACTTCAGTGTGCATGCTGCGGAGCAGCAAGGAGGTGGCTCGCTGAATGACAACATTCTGTTGGGTTCTATTGAAGCGTACATGGGGTATCATGGCTTCTGAGAAGACATGTTCGACCTCACACCTCCTTGCCTCTTGGTGTGTTTGTGAGCAATGTGGAGTACGTGCCATCCGGACCGGAGCTGCTGTCATAGACCCCTAGACCCTCCAGAAGTTCCGGTACTCTCACTTGTGTTGGCGCCGAATCCTGTGGCCCTAGGCCCTGAGCCTAAACCTCTTGGCTTTTGACCTGCGCCTCGACAACCCTAAAGCAAAAAAAGTCCCTCCGGGTTGCGTGGTTTAGGGTTCAGGGTTAAGGGTTTAAGGTTTAGGGTTTAGGGTTTAGGGTTTAGGGTTCAGGGTATCTCCAGGCCACACCCACGAGTCTGGCCTTTTGGCCCTCTGCCAAGGTGGCGCAGCTGGTGCAGGAGAAAGAGTCCGTGGCCAGCTTGCGCAAGGCGCCAGAAAGGGGGTTTCCCCAAGGCCGCCACGCCCCAAACCCCAAACCCCAAACCCCAAACCCCAAACCCCAAACCCCAAACCCCCCAAACCCCAAACCCCAAACCCCAAACCCCAAACCCCAAACCCCAAACCCAAACCCAAACCCCAAACCCAAACCCCACACCCCAAACCCCAAACCCCCCACCCCAAACCCCAAACCCCAAACCCCAACCCCAAAACCCCAAACCCCAAACCCCCAAACCCCAAACCCAAACCCCAAACCCCAACCCCAAACCCAACCCAAACCCCAACCCAAACCCCAAAAACCACAAACCCAAACCCCAAACCCCAAACCCCAAACCCCAAACCCCAAACCCCAAACCCCAAACCCCAAACCCCAAACCCCAAACCCCAAACCCCAAACCCCAACCCCCAAACCCCAAACCCCAAACCCCAAACCCCAAACCCCAAACCCCAAACCCCAAACCCCAAACCCCAAACCCCAAACCCTAAACCCTAAACCCTAAACCCTAAACCCTAAACCCTAAGCCCTAAACCCTAAACCCTAAACCCTAAACAGCGGCATACCAGCTTCTGGCAGCTCTTCAAGCCCCAGAGCCTTATCATACCTTATAGTGCCCTAAGCAACTCAAACTGTAGATCACTAGAGCCATAGACGTCTGAGCCACAAAAAAAGCCTTCAACCCCTCCCCACAGCCACTGAAAGCCCCGACCCTAATCCCCCAAAACCAGCAGCAATCTTAAGGCCCAAGCCGCAAGCTCCAAACCCCAGCAGCCCCGAAACAACTGTACATTCGAAGCCCGAAACCTAAGCCTGAAACCTTCAAGCCCCCCCAAAACCCTGAACCCCAAGTGTCCTGTTCTTAAAATTGTGCTCCCCTCTGGGTACGAGGCCCCAAATGTATAAGGCTTCGTATTGATGTAGGAGCCACGCAAGGGACCGTGACTTAGACAACTGCAGAAGGTCTCACGGTTTAGGGCTTAGGCTTTAGGCTTTAGGCTTTAGGCTTTAGGCTTCAGGCTTTAGGCTTTGGGCTTTGGGCTTTGGGCTTTGGGCTTTAGGGTTTAGGGTTTAGGGGTTAGGGTTTAGGGTGTAGGGTGTCGGGCAACCCTGAACTCTAAACCCTAAAAGCGCAACTGCAGTCCTTGGCGGAGCAGCAAAAGCTGGTCGCGCAGATTGGCCGGCGGACCTGGAACGGCTGAGGGTTCAGGATGTTTTGGGATTCAGGCTTGCAACCCGAAGCCCTGAACCCCAAACCTTATAGCCTTATCTCCATGAACCCTTAGCCCTAAACCCGAAACCCTAAACCCTAAATTTAAGAGCCTCCGGCTCAAGCCGCCGACCCCGCTGGAGCATAGTTGAGAGGTCTAAACCCGCTCGCATGGTTCGAAGATCATCCCAGCCTGCTCGGCAGAGTTCTGTGAAACGTTTGGGGGGGGTAGGGGGTAGCACCAGGACAAGCTCAAAAAGACAGGGTGGTTGGGGGTGGGGGGTAGGGGTCCGGTGGGGGGGGGGGGGGGGGGGGGGGGGGGGGGGGATGGGGGGGGGGTGGGGGGGGGGTTGGGGGGGGGGGGTGGGGTTGGGGGTGGGGGGGGGTTGTGCGGAAAACGCTGATTTTTGCTGAGGGCGCCCCTACCCCCCTGTTTACGCTGTGCGGGTGGCGCGGTCCTCCACGAAAAAATTGTGCACCGACGCCCCCTACCCCCCCCCCCCCTCCGGTTTTTGGGGGGTAAGGAAAGAGGGAGGTTTTCACCTCCTCAAACCCATCCAACACGCCGCCAGGGTCGGCGGACCCTAAACCCTAGACCCTAGACCCTAAACCCTAAACCCTAAACCCAAAACAAAAAAGCTCCCAGGCCCGCCGAATCTCCCTCACTACAGGTGTCTGTTTAGGGTGCAGACTTCAGGGTTTAGGGAATCATGGGAAGCTTTAGGTTCTTAGTTTTACCTGCTGTCATATAGTTGGGTAAGTGTACATGTAGCCTATTGGAACCTTATTCACATCCACACAACCCGAACGCTGAAAACCCGAAACCCTAAACCCTGAACCTTGAACCCTGAAACCTAGACCCGAAACCCCGAACCCTGAAACCCTAAGCCCTCAAACCCTAAACCCCTGAACCCGAACCCCCAAGGCGAGCAAAGCGCTGGACTCGCAGGCAAGGTCCAGGCGCGCCCTGCGTGTAGTCATGGGTTCCTCTACTTAGGGGTTAGGGGTTTAGTGTTTGGGGTTTGGGGTTTTGGGGTTTTGGGGTTGGGGTTTAGGGGTACTACCCCTCGCTATACAACCCCCCGACTCCCGCCAGGTTCCCCCCATAGTTTAAGGCTATGTAGTGATAATGACGCCTACTTAAGGTTATTTCAAGGGGGGGGGGGGGTTCTGGGCTTAGGTGTGGGGCGGCTTCGGAACACCGATGGGGGGTTGGGGGCTGGCGGCTGGGATGTTAGGGTGTCGGTTGGGACGTTCCCCCTTATTGCCGACTAGCATCCGTATTAAGGACTGTTAGTATAAGAGGGAATATTCCAAGGTGTTGGACTTCAGGGACGTTTAGAGTTTGGGGCGCCTCTCAGTTTGTTGTTGGTGGGGGTGGGTGGGAGGCTGTTCATCCAGGCCCCCCCGCCCCCCCCGCCCCCCCGCCAGGCCCACGAAAAACTGAAACCCTACCGTAGTCTAGAAAACCTTAGCCATCAAGTTGTACCCGAAGAGGCGCACTTTTCTCGGTGCTGTCCTGTCCCGCTCAAATGATTTTGTACTGAAAGACAAGAAGGCGAGATTTCAAGTCTAAGAGTTCCTAAACCCCTAAACCCTTAACTTAAGCCCTAAACCCCTAAGCCCGAAACCCTAAACCCTAAACCCTAAACCCTAAACCCTAAACCCTAAACCCTAAACCCGACAGCTTCGTGAGGAGTTGGAGGGCCAGCTCAAGCCCTGGGCTCAGTTCCCTGCACTGGTCCTCTCAAGGCTTAGGCGGATGAGGGTTTGGGGTTTAGGGTTTAGGGTTTAGGGTTTAGGGTTTAGAGTCTTGGGTTTAGGGTTTAGGGGGTGTTGGTTCGGTTTTGGGGTTTAGGGTTGTTTGGCTTAATTTCACCTCTTGCTGTCAGAGACGCGGTTCATGCAAAAGCTGCCAGCGTGGCTAAGCGCCCGCAACCCCTTGGTTGGTGTGGTGTTTCGGGATAGGGTTTCCAGAGATTGGGATACTTCCCCTTACTGGGCTGAAGTGGTATGACATGTTGGAATAGATCCACGCACGCATCGTGGGCCAAGAGGATGAGGAGGGCGTCATCAAAAAGCATTTTGCAACGGAGCGGGCTGGTGTGGTGGAAAACGTAGTAGGACCTAGGAACCAGAGCAGGCTTTTATTACCTTATTCCCTTATTCTTCCCTTTTTTTTTTTTTTTGGGGGGGGGGGGGGGGGTTAGGTTGCCTTAGAAGCCCCTTGATAACCCACAAAGGGCACCTTTCTTTTTCCGAAGCTACCGTTGGGTCTGGGAGGAGTAGCCCCACAGTGTGCCCCCCCCCCTGGCACCCTCACATGGATCAACCCAAGGGTTCAGGGGCCACCGCAGACTGCAATGGACATTTTAGGGTTTAGGGTTTAGGGTTTAAGGAAAACAAGCAAAAAGATCCTCATCACAAATACCCTGTTGGCCCTTTAAATCCTGGTGTTGTATCCTGATTCGTGCGGTTTTTCCCGGAACTGTGAGAAACAACAACCGGAAATCGTTCAGCGTGAAGGCCTTAAACCCTAAACCCTCAACTCTCGAGCCGAAGGCTCAGAAGCTTCCTTGGAACCTAAACCCTAAACCCTAAACCCTAAACCCTAAACCCTAAACCCTAAACCCTAAACCCTAAACCCTAAACCCTAAACCTTAAACCCTAAACCCGAAACCCCAAACCCCAAACCCCAAACCCTAAACCCTAAACCCTAAACCCTAAACCCCAAACCCTAAACCCTAAACCCTAAACCCTAAACCCTAAACTCTAAACCCTAAACCCGCGATTACCACTGCCCACTTGCCGCGAGCTCCTTAGGCACGCGGAGGGCACCAAGCTCGCCGAGCCTGCAGCTAAGACGTCTTTTCTGGGGCTCAGGGTGCCCGAAGCCCTGTAAATCCCTGGTAGGGTTTAGGGTTTAGGGTTTAGGGTTGAGGGTTGAGGGTCGAGGGTTGAGGGTTGAGGTTGGAGGGTTCAGGGTTCAGGGTTAGGGTTTAACAAGGTTTGAGGGTTAAGGGAAGCTTACCATAGGGGGTCGGAATAGTTGCTAATATTCTTCCCTTACGGTCCCTTTATAAAAGACTCGAGTAGCCCCCCCAAAGCCGCGTTCAAATTTATTACGGCCCCTTTATTCGGGAACTTCAGGGAATCTTCCAAATTGCACCATGGGCAGACCCGAGCCGAGGCGCGACCACGAGGTCACGCGGCTGAAGTCGCAGTCCGCTGGGCAGGTGCGTCGATAGGGTTTAGGGCTTATAGGGCTTAGGGTTTAGGGTTCGGGGTTTCGGGTTTGGGGTTTAGGGTTTGGGGTTTAGGGTTAGAAGCGTTTGAAGCAGGGCTTATGTTGTAAGTAGCCTCAAAAGGGAGCCCAAGTATAGACGTTACAAAGAACCCCAGAAACGCACCAATAACAGTACTACAAACCCTAAACCCGAATTCGTAGGGCACTCCAGGGATTCGGGGTTGAGGGTTTGCGGTTTGCCAGAAAGGCGGGGGTTTGGGGTTTGGAGTGGGCTGAGGGGAGAGGGCGGGGGGTTTAGGGTTTGGGGGTGGGGTTTGGTTTGGGTTTTGGGGTTTGAGGTTTAGGGTTCAGCGGTTTAGGGTTTCGGACGCCCAGTAGCGCTCTTCTTCCTTTACCCTAAACCCTGAACCCTAAACCCTGGACCATAAACCCTACAAGCCAGACTCTAAACCCTATACCCTAACCCTCATCCCTTAGCCCTGAACCCGAAACCCTCAAGCAGCTCCCGAAAAGAGCCAGGCGCGTGAAAGCGAGGAGCTGCGAAAGCAGCTGAAACAGGTCCCAGCCCGGTGGTCAAATTTGGGGGCTTTGTTTTGGGGTTGGTTGGTTTAGGGTTTAGGGTTTAGGGTTTAGGGTTTAGGGTTTAGGGTTTAGGGTTTAGGGTTTAGGGTTTAGGGTTTAGGGTTTAGGGTTTAGGGTTTAGGGTTACGGTTTAGGGTTTAGGGTTTAGGGTTTAGGGTTTAGGGTTTAGGGTTTAGGGTTTAGGGTTTAGGGTTTAGGGTTTAGGGTTTAGGGTTTGGATTTTTGTTTGTTTAGGATAGCTTTAGGGTTTGCAACCTTCGGGGGCTTTCATCCCGTGACCTTCTCTTCTTCGGGTAAATCTCGCTGGAGGGTGCCGAACCCCCTGGGAGGCTTAGGGGGACTTAGGGGTGTAGGGTTTCGGGTTTAGGGTTTAGGGGTTCTTTAGGGCTTCTTAGAGGTGTAGGGAGGGAGAGAGAGAGAGAGATATATATATATATACCTTATATATATATATATATATATGTATGTATATCTATATAATATATGGTCTCGGGCTGCCACCTCCCCCGGCCCCCATGGTATCCCACCCCCTCCCTCCCTTGAATCCCCCCCCCCCCCCTCTGGTGTCGGTGTAGTTGGGGGGTTGGGGTTTAGGGTTGAAGGTTTTAAGGTTTAGGGCCTGCTCCCGCACCCCCCTTTGGTGTGGGTGTGGTTGCGGGGTTAGGGGTTAGTGTTTAAGGTTTAGGATTTATTCGGGGTTTAGGGTTTAAGGTTTAGGCCCGTGGTGTGATTGGGGGGTTGGGGTGAGGATTTGGGGTTGAGGGCTTAAGAGACCGGCTGCCCCTGCTGCGCCCTGTGGTCTGGGTGTGGTTTGGGGGTTAGGGTTTAGGGTTTAAGGTTTAATTGTACATAAGTTTAGGGTTTAAGGTTTAGCCCTCAGGTATAATATATATATATATGTATATATATATATATATATATAGATGTGTGGGTTATCTTGCGGAATGAGGTTGAAGGTTCCCTTCTAGGGGTCCTTCCTTATACCCCTATATTAGGCCCCCCCCGCTCCAACCCCAATTCGCCCCCTCCCCCTTCCATTCTGAACTAAACCCCAAACCCTAGTTGATACTACCCCGACACCTTGAACCCTAAACCCTCAACCCTAAACCCTCAACCCTAAACCCTCAACCCTAAACCTCAAACCCTAAACCCCAAACCCAAAACCCTAGACCCGAAACCCTAAACCCTAAACCCTCCTCTCCTCTCTCCATGCTCAGAGTGCGAACCTTCGAGGCGGTGGATGAGCATTACCAGGCGCACGAGAAGGCCCGGAGTGCCAGCAGCACCCCCCATCACAACCCCTTACCAGATGGATCAGTGTTTTGGTTTGTGTTTAGGGTTTAGGGTTTAGGGTTTAGGGTTTAGGGTTTAGGGTTTAGGGTTTAGGGTTTAGGGTTTAGGGTTTAGGGCAAGTGTCGGCTCTTTTGGGAGATTGCATACCGCCGGCTACCCGAGCATTCCGAAAGAAAAGTCCTGTCTCATAGGCACAACCTGGGATGTTGAGTCTTCATGGTATCACTACTTAACAGGGGGGGCCTTAACCCTTATCGGAAACTGGGCTTTGGAGTACTATACTTTAATACTTCTTTTGTTCTGGGTTCCTATTATTGCTACTTATTACCTAAAAAGTATATACTTTTTTCCAGGGTCTATTCCAAAGCTAAGGAAAGTAACGGGACACACCATCCCCTAGAGCCTAAGCCGGGTTGTTACTCGAAGGGCGAAGCAGCCCAACCCAAAGTGGCAATAAGTTGGCGCCAGCACACGGTGCCTTTCAATTCGTGGAGTCCCTTATGTAACGTGTCCCCTTGTGCTAGGACCCGGAGTAGGCCCTTATTCCATTTTTTAGGGTTTAAGTTTAGGTTCCCTTACCCCTGTACTCGAAGGGATCATCTGCAGAAGCAGTTGCATTTCGTGCATTTTGCTTGCAACGCTGCAATAAACCTAAACCCTAAACCCTAAGCCCTAAACCCTAAACCCTAACTTCTTTATGAGGACTGCCCGTGACACATTCACCCGTGACACATTCAAGCTGTGTTGTTTTTTTTTCCCACGCCTTTATGGGTTTCAGCCCTTAGCCTTCGGGCTTGCCCTGCAAAATCGTATGGCTAGAACCCGGAACTGCTATGACCCCCCCCCCACCCCACTGTCCCCTTCCCCCTTGTCCACCCTTTTTTCCCCCAAAAGAGTAGGTACTGTAGGTACTAGGGACCCAGAAGAGGGATTTCCTACAAAACCAAACCATGTAAACCCTAAACCCTAAGCCCTAAGCCCTAAACCCTAAACCCTAAACCCTAAGCCCTAAACCCAAACCCTAAATCCAAAGCCGAGGCGAAAGTGTGGCAGCAGCACGTGCAGGACGCGCAGGATAAGCTTGCGGCCCGGGTCCCCGGGTGTCGCGCTTCTTCTCCGTTGAGCCGAGATCTTCAGGGCTTGGTCTTAGGGCCGAGGGGGCTAAGAGTGGGGTTTTGGTGGGGTTTTGGCGCCGTGGGTGTAGGGGTTTAGGATGAGGCAAACCCTAAACTCTAAACCCTAAACCCTAAACCCTCTCCTTAAATCCCTGGGGCTGGGGGGGGGGGGGGGGAGGCGGGGCGGGGCCGTTCTGGGTCCAAGAACCCTCAATTCACAGGCAGCCCAGAAAAAATGCCGGGAAAAGAGAGATTTGGGTAGCCTCAATCCTCAACCCTAAATCTCGCAACCCCAACTTTCGATCCCAAACCCTTACTCTAAACCCTAAACCCTAAACCTCAAACTCCCAGGACCTCACGCTGGAGCTGGAGGTCTGGCTGCCCTCTTGGGTAGTACCTAGTAACGGCCCTCTTAATCAGCAGGCATATCCAAGCCCCAAACCCTAAGCCCTAAGCCCCAAGCCTTATAAGCCCCAAGCCCCAAGCCCTAGCCCTAAACCCTAAACCCTAGACCCTGAATCCTACACCCTAAACCCTAAACGCTAAACCCTAAGCCCTAAACCCTACACCGTAAACCCTAACCCTTTGAATCAGTAAGTCTTTCCCGTCCACAGCGCCGTCGTGAGAGTCTCAGGTTCTTGGGCGGCAGTTGCATGTTGTGGACTGAAGTTCCCTCGAAACACCTTGAACAGGGTCTAGGGTTTAGGGTCCCTACTATGAGGTTCATGGGTCTAGTTACAAGTAGGGTTACTTGAAGGTTCATGGTACTTATTAACCAATTATAACTGTACTTATAACCCTACTTATAAGTGGGATAACCCCTATAAGGCCCTTTAGGGGTATTATAAGTAGGGTTATAAGTACACCATGAACCTCCAAGTATAAGTAGTGAGACCTATAGCTATACTTGTGTCTGAGGCCACTCATCGCAGTGCTTTCAACGACCCATGAACCCCGGCCCTAAACCCAAAATCCTCACGGCTGATCGTAGGCTTCACAGCAAGTGTTTGGGTCTTTAGGGTTTAGGGTTTAGGGTTTAGGGTTTAGGGTTTAGGGTTTAGGGTTACATGACAAGGGCAGCGACGTTAGTGAAGATCGATCCTGCCATTTTTGGAGTGGACCTCAAGCCGAAGCACGTCTTCCTTGGGATTGTCGGAGAACACAGCTGGGGTAATCAGTTGGCTGAGGGAACCTTTATCCACGCGCTCCTTCCTCACCACACCTTGGATGTTCCCCGCACTGGAGAACAGCAGCTGGATTCATACCAGGCCCTTATACTGCTAAACTGCAAACCCTAAAGCCTAAAGCCTAAAGCCAAAACGCCTAAAGCCTGAAGCCTGAAGCCTGAAGCCTGAAGCCTGAAGCCTGAAGCCTGAAGCCTGAAGCCTGAAGCCTGAAGCCTACAGCCTAAAGCCTACAGCCTAAAAAAAGCCTAGAGGAACCTTCCTAACCGCACCGCTTTGCAGACGCTGCGGCGCTCGCGGGAGGATGAGCGCAAGGCCCGTACAGCTAAGTGGGTTTGGGGTGTAGGTTAAGGGGTTTGGGTTTAGGGTTTGATGGCAGTACTGGTGCCTTGTGAACCCAAATAAGAAACACTAATTCCTGAAAGTACCCCCTGCCACCCCCCACATAAGCTCTAGTTCCAGAAAGTACCTGACAAAGCCTGCGAGCCCTAGTCTATGGAGCTTGGCAGCCAACCCCTTCAAGGTTCATGGGCGGTGTTCGTTTAACCCCAATTATAAGCCTACTTGTAACCTACTTAGGGGGGGCTTGGGGGCTTATGTACTGTTATGATTGGGTTATAAGTACCCATGAACCTCCAAGTATATCCCTGTAGCCGTCATCCCACTCCACCCCCCTCAATCGTGGTTTGAGAGCACCTCCCCAGGGGCGCCCGAAAACAGGTCGATACTTGCAGGTTCATGGGTAGAAGTGAGTAGGGGTTTAGGGTTTAGGGTTGCTTTCAGGGTAAGTAGGAGATTATAGCTACCTTGACCACAGTGATATTAGGCTGTAGTTTCAGCTGCCCCACTTTGAGCTACCCATGATGATCCTGACGCCTCCATGACTCACAGGGAATTCACAAGAGTTCGGGGTTTAGGGTTAGCGTGTCCTGCTCAGAGCCGTACTGGCCAGCTGACTAGCTACAGTGTTTAAGGCTTTCGGCCAGTGGTTGCCTCCGCACCATCTCGGACGATTAGGCCCACACATTCGAGGGCACGCTCCTAAACCCAAAGCCCCGAAGCGCCCTAAACCCCTTAAGCCCCCTCAACTAGTCAGGTCCCTCACTTGTCTTTAGGACTGTTTGGCGAGACTCATGTCTGAAACTAACCCTAAACCCTAAACCCACAACCCTGAACCCCCTAAAGCAGGCAGAAGAGGCCCAGCGGGTAGCTGCCCAGGCCCAGCGCGCACGCGACAAGAAGCATGAACAGCTTGGGGGTTCATAGGCATCGATACAGGGGGGGGCTTCCCAAAAATGCCTATACCCTCAATTCTAAGCCTTAAAAAACTTAACCCTAAGCCCTAAACCCTACACCCTAAGCCCCCTTGCCAGGGTTTCCGATAGCAAGGATCGTTTAGACCCCTTCAGTCCCAAGGTTTCGTTCCGCCCAACCCCCCAACTCGCCCGCGAATTCTGACGCCCTTACTTGAAGGTTCGTGGTACTTAGTAACCAATCTGAACTGTACTTAGGGTTTAGGGTTTAGGGTTTAGGGTTTAGGGTTTAGGGTTTAGGGTTTAGGGTTTAGGGTTTAGGGTAACCGCACTTATAACCCACTTACAAGCCGCTTAGTTACCCTAATATGGTTATAATTGGGTTAGAAATGCAATTACGATTTGGCTCGTAAGTACCATGAACCTGCAAGTAAACTTACTGGCTGATCGTAGGGTTCATAGGGCTCAAGGTTTAGGGTTCAGAGTGCAGGGTTCCTAGGCTGCAAGGCTGGGCTTTTTCACTGTTTAGGATAGGGTTTAGGGTTTAGGGTTTAGGGTTTAGGGTTTAGGGTTTAGGGTTTAGGGTTTAGGGTTTAGGGTTTAGGGTTTAGGGTTTAGGGTTTAGGGTTTAGGGCTTAGGGCTTAGGGCTTAGGGCTTAGGGCTTGGGGGCTTCAGGGTTTAGGGTTGAGGGTCGATGCTTTCTTTTGTGGCCTCGAAGATTCAGGCGCAGGTGGTCCCTCCGCAATTGGAGACGCCGGAGGAGCCCGAGGAGGCTCGGAGCACCCGAAGCCCCAAAGACTATAGGGTTTACGGGCGGAAGGGGAGGGTTTAGGGTTGAGGGTTTAGGGTTTAGGGTTTAGGGTTTAGGGTTGAGGCTTGAGGGTTGAGGGTTGAGGGTTGAGGGTTGAGGGTTTAGGGTGGTTTAGGGTTTAGGTACTAGGGTTTAGGTCTAGGTACTAGGGTTTAGGGTGAAAACTCCAAAGCCCTAGAATAGCCCGAAAATCCTAAGAAAACCTCTAAAAACCAAAAGCCTGAAAATCCTAAAGCCCTTGAATCCTAAAGCCCTAAAGCTCTGAAACCCTAAAGCCTTTGAATGCAAAAACCCCACAGCCCTTAAATATTCCTGAAGCCCTTGAATCCTAACACCCTACAGCCCTAAAATCGTCATGCAAAGCTTCGCAAGGGCCGGCTGCCAAGAAGCCTGGTTTTGCTGAAGCCACCAAAACGCTTCAAAGCCCTGAGCCCTTCAACCCTTCAAAGACCCAACAGCCCGAAGACCTCATCCGGTACGAACCCTAAACCCTAAACCCGAAACTCCCAATAAAGCCTAGACCCACACCACCAAGAACCCCCGCACCCCTAGACCCCCGAGTGCTTGGAGGATGTACGGGTGTTCATGGGTGGCTTGGGCTTCGAGATGTGGTGCTTCGAGCGTTTTGCAGGGTCGTTCAGGGGGGATCATGTAGGAGCCCATAAGCAAGACACCCAGCCCCGGAAATCCTCCTAAACCCCCTAAACCTCCAGTATCTGGTAGAGTACTCTTATATATTGTAGCATCTCTTGTGTGTGTTTGTGTGTGCATACATATATATATATGTACATATTTATTTATTTATTTATATATTTTTTTTATTTATATATACGTTTATATGTAATGTCCTACGCGAAAAATGGCAATTGGGAACACCCGAAGAACCCTAAACCCCAAGCCGTCTAAGCTTCCAGCTAAACCCTAAACCCTAATTAGACCCCAGACCCGAAACCCAAAGCCCCAAACCCTAGACCCTAAACCCTAAACCCTAAACCCTCTACCCTAAACCCTAGACCCTAAACCCTAAACCCTAAACCCTAAACCCTAAACCCTAAACCCAAACTGTCAGGCCCAGGTGCCGATCGAGCTGTCGGCCGCGGAGGCTTGAGGGCTGAGGGTAAATTTAGGGCTGTTCACCTTCGACCCCCTAAACCCTAAACCCTAAACCCTAAACCCTAAACCGTAAACCCTAAACCCTAAACCCTAAACCCTAAACCCTAAAAACTAAACCCTAAACCCTAAACCCTAAACCCTACACCCTCAGAGGCCCCAAAACCCACTACGACTTGCTATAAACCAGTACCTGGAGGTACCTGCTTTCGTTCTAAGTAGGGCAGTTGCACTTCTAATCCGACGTATCATGTTTAACCCTAAACCCTAAACCCTTGTCAAACCCTAAACTCTAAACCCTAAACCCTAAATAGCCCCTAGTCGCCCACGAACCTTCAAGCGCCAGAAGTCCTAGCCAGGAGCGGCAGATGCGGGCTCGGCCAGGCGCGGTCGCGAGAGGGCTTTCCATATACAAGGGGTTTAGGGTTTAGGGTTTAGGGTGTAATTAGGGTGTAGGGTGTAGGGTGTAGGGTGTAGGTGTAGGGGGCTAGGGGGTTGGGGTTTAGGGTTTAGGGTTTAGGGTTTAGGGATTGCCAGGTCCTATCTCCCCAGACTCCCTGGCGCCCACAATGATAGCAAGGAGATATAAGGGATGCCCCACCCAAACAAGGCCTAGAAGCACCAAAGCCCCCAACTTTCCCCGAAAAAAGACCCCTCAACCCCTAAAACCCTGACACCCCTCAAAACCCCCAAAGCCGATAACGCCCCTCAAGCCCCTCGTTAAACCCCTAAACGCTCTTCGACCCCTTTAACCCCTTTAACCCCTTTAACCCCTTTAGCCCCTTTAGCCCCTTTAACTCCTTTAACCCCTTTAACCCCGTTAACCACTTTAACCCCTTCAACCCCTTTAACCCCTTTAACCCCTTTAACCCCTTGACCCCCTTAAACCCTGCACCCTAAACCCTTCAAGAGCTAAACTCCTAAACCCTCAACTCCTAAAACCCTCAACCTCTAAAACTCTGCATAAACCCCTAAACCCCCAAACCTAAACCTCCAAAGCCCCAAACTCATCTTAAACCTAAACCCCAAACCCAAGCCCTCAGCCCTAAACCCCAAGCCCCAAACCCCAAGCCCCAAACCCCAAACCCCAAACCCCAAACCCCAAACCCCAAACCCCAAACCCCAAACCCTAAACCCTAAACCCTAAACCCTAAACCCCAAACCCTAAACCCTAAACCCTAAACCCTAAAACCCTAAAACCCTAAACCCTGAACCCTGAACCCTAAACCATAAACCCCTAAAACCCTAAAACCCTAAACCCTAAACCCCGAACCCCGAACCCCGAACCCCAAACCCCAAACCCTAAACCCTAGACCCCAAACCCTAAACCCTAAACCCTAAACCCTAACCCCTAAACCCTAAACCCTAAACCCTAAACCCTAAACCCTAAACCCTAAACCCTAAACCCTAAACCCTAAACCCTAAACCCTAAACCCTAAAACCCTACCCGAAACCCTAAACCCTAAACCCTAAACCCTAAACCCTAAACCCTAAACCCTAAACCCTAACCCCTAAACCCTAAACCCTAAACCCTAAACCCTAAACCCTAAACCCTAAACCCATCCCAAAGCTTCCCAGGCGTCAGCCGCTCGGTGATCGTCCGCCGCTCCGTTGGGCCGGTCCGGAGCGTCTCAGGTCGGACGCTTTGCGGGGTTTAGGGCAGCTGGGCCCTAGCTGCTACCGATAAACATCCCTAAACCCTAAACCCTAAACCCTAAACCCTAAACCCTAAACCTTAAACCCTAAACTGCAGCTAGGGGTTTCGGGATTGCCTCCTGGCCCAAGCTCCATGGCCCATAATTCCTGGGTTTCCCTTCGCGTGAGGATCCCAATCGGCCCTATCAGAGCGTAAGGCAGATTCAGAGTTTTGGGTTTGGAGTTCAGGGGTGTGACTTAGTAGCTGAACTAGGACACTTTACACTTTTTTGGGGATACTCTCATCCCCTATAAAGTGTATACTTGTTGTTGGGGGGCTTATGAGCTCAGCAACTAAGGCAAGGAGGCTCAGGGTTTAGGGTTTATAAGGTTCAGGGTTAAGGGTTTAAGGTGTAGCATGAGGTTCGGAGGGGCCCGTTCAGCTGTCCCTCAAACCCTTGTCGCGGTCTCTGTGAGATACCCCCCCCCAAAAAAAAAGAAGGTTTGAGGAATTGAGGGCCGGCAGGCTTAGCCCCTGAAAAGGTGGTTTGGGTGGTTTGTGGAAGCTTACTGTAATTACAGCGGAGAAGAAGAAAAATGGAGTTTAGGCCTGAACCTTAAAAGGAATGGGTTAGGGTGGTTTTGCCCCTCAGACGGCATGGGGTGGGATAAATAGCTGCTCTTCGCATGAAAGCTAGTTCGTCTCCCCCAACCTTCACAGCTTCTGTGCCATGTCGCAGCACACCTGAAACCCTCTAACCTAAACCCTCAACCCTCCACCCTGAACCCTGAACCCTGAACCCTGAACCCTAAACCCTAAACCCTAAACCCTAAACCCTGAGGTGCGCCTTCCCCCGCGATGGTCGGCTCGCCGGGAGTGCCTCGGCCGGCTGCGCCCGCGCCCGAGCAGCCACGGAAAACGTTGAGGTCTTGGGATGGTCCTACTTGGAGGTTTAGGGTTTAGGGTTTGGGGTTTAGGGTTTAGGGTTTAGGGTTTAGGGTTTGGGGTCTAGTATAGGGTTTGTGGGTTAGGGTTAGGGTTTAGGGGTTCATGGGCATTGATGTCCCCAATGACAACTGTACTTACAAGCCCCCTAAAGCCCCCTAAGTAGGTTATACGTGGACTTATACTTAGGCAGGGGGCGATGTTGACCTGCTAGCAAGCAGATTGAACGAAGATGTCACTGTGCCCTCGACTTGTCTCTACTTCGAGGACTCGACAAACTCGACTTTCGTCATGGCGTCGTCATTCAGGCATGTCAATGCCTTGGTTGTGATCACAGATCCTGATGGCAGGTCCCAGCCGGTCTCAATGGTGCCCTACACCTCTTGATCAGGGGGGGGGGGGTTATGAGTACCCATGACCCTCCAAGTTCGGTCTCGGGTCTAATGGAAGTTACAATGTCTCTGAATATGTTCCCTTACCGGCGTTAAAGGGTTCTGACGTATGGGCACTTGGGTTTTAGAGGGTATTTTAGGTTTATTAAGGGTCCCAATTAAGGGCTCATACTAAGGGACCATGTAGCTTCCTGTTGATTAGGGGGGTCCTGGCGTCATAGGTTTCCAGGGCTGTAGGGTTTTGGCGGTTTTAGGGTCTTAGGGCTTAGTCGGGTTTTGTCGGGATGGTTTTTGGATTAGAGGGTTCAGGGTTTGAAGATTTAGGACGGTGTTTCGGCTTTGGGGTTTAGGGGTTTGCTGGTTTAGGGTTGGCGTTTAGGGCTTTACCGTTTGGGCTTCAAGGGATTTGGGTTTTAGGTTTGGGGT
The DNA here is from genome assembly GCA_905221605.1 of Symbiodinium natans. NCBI lineage: Eukaryota > Dinophyceae > Suessiales > Symbiodiniaceae > Symbiodinium > Symbiodinium natans. The sequence goes on along the minus strand of CAJNDS010002080.1, from coordinate 908,469 downwards.
TTATGGTTTATGGGTTCAGGTTTTTTGGGGTTTGTCTTTGGCCTTTTGGCTTTGACTGTTTTGGGAGTTGGGGATTTAGGGTTCTAGGTTTTTGGGGCTTGGGGTTTAGGATTTTCGGAAGCCAGTAACTCCTTCAAGCAAAAATTAGGGTTTGGGGTTTAGGGCACCTTCAGTAAGGAGTTGCAAGGGCTTAGGGGTCTGGGGTTTCAGGGAGGGTTCTGCTAGAGTGGGGGCGTTGGGATGATTCCAACGACGCTCAACCCTCAACCCTCAACCCTCAACCCTCAACCCTCAACCCTCAACCCTCTAAGGTACCCCTAAATCCTAGGCCCTAAACACTAAACCCTAACCCTAAAACCCTAAACCTTAAACCCTAAACCCGAAACCCTAAACCCTAAACCCCCAAATGAATCCCCCAGGTTTAAATCTATGGCCATGCCGATGTCGCAGACGCAGGCGGCCTGCCTCTTCTTCCTTCATGGCGGCTCTTTTTCGGTTTTAAGTTTTTTTTTGTTTTTTGTGATTTTTGGGGTTTAGGGTTTTAGGGTTTCGGGATGTTAGGATTTTAGGGTTTAGGGTTGGGGGTTTTAGGGTTTGGGCGGGTTTTGGGCGGGTTTTGGGTGCTGGGGTTAAGGTTAGGGATTGGGTTGGCGGCTCTAGGGTTCAGGTACCCCTGACCTTAATCACAAATGTGACAAAATCAGAATAGACATAGTACATAGTCGTCAAAAAAATACATAGTAGATCAATAGTAAACAACAATAAGGAATAATAGATACTATGGATAATAACAGATAGTACTAAAAACATAGTAAGGGTTCTAGAATACTTCGCCAAATGACAGTCATCGCCGCCAAGCTTTGCGGGGCTGTGGGTAGGCAGATCGTCCGTTGTTGCAATTCGGGCGTGCTGAAGATCGTTTGCCCGGATGTTAAGAATTGAGTGCGTTGGGTAGTCAAGTTTTCCCAGTCTTCAAAGAAAGCGCCCTCACTTGGGGGGGGGGGGGGAGTGGGGAGTGGCAGAAGAGACATGCAGTTTCAGCGCCGTGTTTAGTCCTGTCTGCCCGTCAGCTTGTCGTCGTCTTCCGTCAACTTAGTTATGGGAGGGCTTAGCATGTCGACCAGCTGTGATCCTCTGTTTTTGCTGCCCCGCCGCGGCTCAAGCCATACTGGCACCAAGCAAACCGCTGCGAGCTTCTCATGTCTCTTGATGGTCGGGAATGTCGTGGCCTACATATAAACCCTTCAAGGGTTCCATGAAGGGGATATAAGGCACTACGTTTAGAAAGGACCTTATAAATCCTGATTCCTACATTCCTGAGAACTGCTTGAGCCCAATTTTGCTGGTTTGAGTATGATCAAGATAGTCATTTCTTGAACATTTCGAGCATCTGCAATTACTCGTCATTGCCTTTCGGGTAGTTCACAGGCAAAGGACGCAGCAGCAGACACGTCGGCAGAAACCGAGCAGCATCTCTTTGCGAAGGGGGCTCGCGCTACCAGCCTGCACGAAGTCATCAGGGTCTTGGATTTAGGGCGCCCCAAACCCTAAACCCTAAACCCTAAACCCTAAACCCTAAACCCTAAACCCTAAACCCTAAACCCTAAACCCTAAACCCTAAACCCTAAGCCCTAAACCCTAAACCCTAAACCCTAAACCCTAAACCCTAAACCCCCCAAACCCCCTAAACCCCAATCCCCAAACCCCAATCCCCAAACCCCAAACCCCCCAAGACACACTTGCGGTTTCTTTGATTCAAGAGACATGTGGGGGCCGCGTTTGGGGGCGTTCCGTAGACAAACCTCTCGACTGACAAGCGCGAGGATCTGCACGTGATTTGTTTTGGCACCCCAGCTCCCTGGGGCTCTAGAAGGACAGTAGGGTAGGGTCTAGGGTTTAGGGTTTAGGGTTTGGGGTTTCGGGTTTAGGGTTTAGGGATTAGGTTTAGGGTTTAGGGTTTGGGGTTTAGGGTTTGGGGCTTAGGACTAGTCCGTCACACAGGAAACAGCCTGAGCCTTCTCGTGCCCTAAACCTTGGCTCAGGGTGGCATGCTCTGCCGAAACCCTCAACCCTCAACCCTAAACCCTAAACCCTAAACCCTAAACCCTAAACCAAAAAAACCCCAAACCCCAAACCCTAAACCCTAAACCCTAAACCCCAAACTGTGCGCCCTGGATCCCAAGTCCGAAACCCTTTAAACCTTAAACCTTGGGAAGTCCCCCCTTTTTCTCGCGGTCCTTGAGGGTGTACTTTTAATCCCTAGTACCACAGTGCCCAACCTAGAGACACCGCCCCAAGCACCCCAAGCCCTGAAGGCTGCGGAGCGTTAGCTCCAGCCGTGCGACCCCCAACCCCACAAATATAATTTTCGAAAATCCTGGAAGCCTTGGAAACAATGTCAAAACCCCAATACTCCTGATGCCTTGAAGCCTCAGAACCCAAAAACTTTGGTTTAAACGCCCTAGACCCCCCAGAGCTGCCGAGGGCCTGGCCTGGAAGTTTGGGCACAATCACGAAGATCCATGCTTTTGGCTGTATGATGTCATTTTCTATTGTTTCTTTTGGCCATCGTTAGGGTTTAGGGTCTAGGGTTCAGGAATCTTCAGGGCTTAGGGTCTAGGGGGTTCCCTGATAGGGAACTGGGGACGAGGTAAAGCCCCACTGACAGGTTGAGGCCATGCCGTCCATCGCCGTCGTCTTTGAGTGGTGTCCCCAGCTCGTCCACCATAAGTCAAACAAAGTGTAATGTGGGGTTTCCGAAAATGGGGTGCCGTTTTTATTAAGGACCTTAAGGATAATAGTTTTATTTGGGGGTATATTCGGGGTGCCCCTATTTGGGAGATGCCCATATACAGGCCTCAACAATTAAAATGTTTTTTCTTTTGTTGTTGGGGGGGAGGGGTGGTCATTATGGTATAGTTACAAGGGGGGTGGTCATTATTTTATAATATCAAAGGGACCCTAAGTGAGTACTAATCGTAATCATTTTCGACCCCTATATTCTCTGTGTGTGTGCGCCCAGGGGTTTAGGATACAGGGTTTTAGGGTACTGTTTTCGACTGCAAGAACTCTGAGCCGAGTTGTAGGTAGGTGTGAGGGTTTGAGGGGCAGCTTAGGGCTCTTAGGTCTCAAGACCCTACTTGGAGCACTTTAGGGGGTTCGGGTTTAGGGTCCCCTCCCTTCCCAAACTCGACGGCAACGCTTTGCATCCACACCTACAGGGACAGTGATGTCTATGAGGCAAGGTTGCAAGGTTCATATTGCCGCTTCTGGTGAGTGTAGAGTTTATACATGGATCCTTTAGGGGACACTGGTAACAAACATCATATATGCCATACACCAAAACGACCTGATTTAGTATTCTACTTGAAGGCTTATCAGCAGGGTTGTTTGCGTCCTGCTGTAGGTCATATACAACTATAGGTATCCTACCTACAACTTTACTTTAGAACTACCCATGAGCACCCTAAACCCTAAAGCCTAAAGCTCTACAAGCCCTGCACCCCAATCCCCAAACCCCGAACCCTAAACCCCGAACCCGAAACCCGAAACCCTAAACCCTAAACCCTACACCCTACACCCTACACGCTCAACCCCAGCCGGAGGCTAGACCGTGCAACCACGCACATGGGCCAATCGATCTTCGTCGTGAGGAGCCCAGGTCCAGAAGCTGCCTTGTGCCCTGAGCCGTAGACTCCCAAACCCCCCAAACCCTAAACCCTAAACCCCAAACCCTAAACCATAAACCCTAAACCCCAAACCCTAAACCCTAAACCCTAAACTCAAGGCTTAGGCCGCCCCCCTAGAGAGGGTAGGGGGGGGGGGGGGGGGGGGGGGTGGCGGCGCTTAAGCCCCTCGAGCTGGGTGGCACAAGCCGACCCACGTGCTGGCCTCTTGCGAGGGCGAACCCCGGATCCCCGTGGGGGGTTTAGGGTTTAGGGTTTAGGGTTTAGGAGGGTTTAGGGTTTAGGGTTTTGGGTTTAGGGTTCCCGGGCCTAAGCCCCTTTTGCTGCCTGAGACGGCGTGGGGAGGGAATCTGTCCACAGCTGCCTTTCGCATGTGCCCAACCTTCGGGGTTTAGGGTTTAGGGTTTAGGGTTTAGGGTTTAGGGTTTAGGGTTTAGGGTTTAGGGTTTAGGGTTTAGGGTTTAGGGTTTAGGGTTTAGCAAACCCCCCTAGACCCCCAGCCAATCCTCACAATCCCAAAGATACCGCGAAAGCCCTTGAAACTCCAAGACCCTGGGCAAAAGAACCAAAAGCCAAAAGCCCTAAGCTTAAACCGCAAACCCTAACTTCCCTCCACCCTTCCTGTCTCCCGCCCCACAAAAAAACACAAAAACGCAACCCTAAACCCTAAACCCTAGGCCCTAAACCCTAGGCCCTAAACCCTAAACCCTAAAACCCTAGAACCTAAACCCTAAACCCTAAACCTTAAACCCCAAGCCCTAAATAAACCATAAACCCTAAACCCTTCCATGCACTCCGAGGTCGGCTGCCACCCCGGAATGGGAGCTTGGGTGCCCACGAGCCGCTCCGCTTTGCTTGCTGAGCTTTTTTTCATTTTTTTTTTTGTTGGGGGGGGGGGGGGGGGGGGGGGGGGGGGGGGGGGGGGGGGGGGGGGGTTAGGGTTTAGGGTTTAGGGTTTTCGGGTTTCGGGTTTTGGGACTTTAGGGTTTTGGCTTTAGGGTTTGGGGTTTGGGGTTTAGAGTTTGGGAGGTTAGGGTGTGGGGGTTTCAGGTGGTAGGGGCTTAGGAGGTTTAAGGGTTTGTTGGGCATGGTTGGGGTTAGGGGTTTGCAAGGTTTTAGGGAACAGGGTTTGGTGCTTTAAGGGTTGAGGGGTTAGAGTTAGTACGTTTTGGGGAACAGGGTTTGGTGCTTTAAGGGTTGAGGGTTTAGAGTTAGTAGGGTGCTTTTCAAGTTCTGTTTGGAGGCCCTTATTCCTTTCTTTTAGGGTTTAGGTTCATTTAATTAGGTTCCCTGAGAACCCCTTGTTTTCCTAGGCGACTCCTGGGTCTAGGTGAAGGGGCACCGCTGTTTCGGAAAAAAAACTCAACATTTCTGACTTTTTTGGGTTTGGCAAGGAACCCTAAGCACTTAACCCTTTCCGCGTAACCCTAAACCCTAAACTCAGAACCCTTAACCCTGTCCCCGTAACACTAAACCCTAAACCCTAAACCCTAAACTCTGGGCAGGGGCGCTGGTGTTCCAGCAGGGACAGATTCTTGGACAGCCGCTTCGACAACGAGCGCTGAACCCGACAAACTCTAAACCCGACACCCTCAAGCCGTAAATCTGGGATAGGGCTTAGGGTTTATACAGGGGTTAGGGTTTAGGGTTTCGGGTTTAGGGTTACCCTAAACCCTCTTTGGGTACCCTAAACAGAAGGGCTCCGCACTGACCGACGCACCCAGGCACTGGCCACCAAGACCGCCAGCTCAGCACGAGTCCACTGACATATCCAAGGCCTCAGGGTTTAGGCTTTTGGGTTCAGGCTTCAGGGTTTAGGGTTTAGGGTTTCGGGTTTCCTGGTTTTAGGGTGTAGCGTTTCGGGTTTCGGGTTTAAGCCTCCGGTGTCATGTGTCATCCTAAACCCTAAGCCCGAAACCCTAAACGCTACACCCTAAAACCACAATAACCCTAAGCCCCAAGCCTAAAACTCTCAACCCTCAACCCTAGAACCTAAAACCTTAAACCCTCTCCCTAAACCCTATTTACCCTGAACCCTATAACCCTATAACCCTAAACCTAAATGTGCGGAGGTTCTTCCGGTGCTCATGGTTCGTGATTGTTCTGGGTAGAGGATCTAGGGTTTAGGGTGTTTAGAGCCCTGCAAGCGCAACGCGCCCAGCCCGACACGCTGCAAACCCCGAACTCGTCAAACCCGGGACCCTCAAGCAACAAACAACAGAAGCAATCTACCACGCAAAGCCCCAAATCCCTGCAAGCTAAACTCTCAACCTCCAAACCCTGATTCTCCAAACCCTAAACCCCCAAACCATAAGCCCTAGACCCTAAGCTGCTCGCCTTATACCTCTTAGCTGCTAAGCCCGAAACCTTAAACCCTAAACCCTAAACCCTAAACCTTAAACCTTAAACCCTAAACCCCAAAACCCTCGGGCCTCCCCTCCAAGCAGCATCCCTGGACCCCAAAACCCCCAAGCCCCTCCTTTCTTGAGACGAGGCCCTTGCTTGAGACAGGGTTTAAGGCGTGGGGTTTAGGGGTTTAGGGGTTTAGGGGTTTAGGGGTTTAGGGGTTTAGGGGTTTAGGGGTTTAGGGGTTTAGGGGTTTAGGGGTTTAGGGGTTTAGGGGTTTAGGGGTTTAGGTGTTTAGGGGTTTAGGGGTTTAGGGGTTTAGGGGTTTAGGGGTTTAGGGGTTTAGGGGTTTAGGGGTTTAGGGGTTTAGGGTTTGAGGGGTTTAGGGGTTTAGGGGTTTGGGTTTAGGGGTTTAGGGGTTTAGGGGTTTGGGGGTTTAGGGGTTTAGGGGTTTAGGGGTTTAGGGGTTTAGGGGTTTAGGGGTTTGGGGGTTTAGGGGTTCATAAGGGTTTAGGGATTCAAGGGTTTTAGGGGTTTTGGGGTCTTGGGGTATTTGGGGGTCCCCGAAACGCACTTGAGACAGGTGGATCATGGCCAGCCCCCTCTGGCTGGAGGCAGAGGCGGAGGAGCTTGAGATCAAGTGCGCCCAGTTGCCGAAGGGAGCCCTATAAATGGCACGCGCTACACCCCTGAACCCTAAACCCTAAACCCTAAACCCTGAACCCTGAACCCTAAACCCTGAACCCTGAACCCTGAATTCTGAACCCTAAAACCTGTAGCAAGGGGCTGATAATTTTCCCCTTGGAGAACTCAGGCAGTAGATGAGACCTGAACCCTATAATCGTAGAAGCGGTCTGAAGGTTAGGGTTTAGGGTTTATATTGTTTACACAAACAAGAAGGTTTGAAGGAAACACAACAAACAAGAATTGCTCAGGCTAGCTTTTGATCTAGTCCTGCCACAATCTGGCCACGGCGGCGCTTCGCATCTTACAAACCAATGAAAGACCCCAAACCCCAAACCCCAAACCCCAAACCCCAAACCCCAAACCCCAAACCCTAAACCCTAAACCCCAAAGCTTAAACCCCAAATCCTAAACCCCGAATCCATGCAGTAGCCTGACTTCTTCTTCTGAGCGCTACTGGCTTGAAGGCTTGGAATGCCAGTTCCCCATCTGGGGTTTTCCGAAATCAGGGGTACCTTCTTGGGGCCCTTACTATAAGGGAATCCCACTGTTTGGGGGTCAATATAATCGGGGCCCCTTATTTTAACTCCCGTCTGGCTCTCGAGGTTAAGGAGGCAGCCACGAGGACAAAAATCCGTCCAGCTGCCAAGGAGGAAAAGCTCCAAAGCGAAAAGCCCAAACACGAAAAAGCAACCAAGCCGCAAACCCGAAACCCTAAAGCCTAAACCCTAAACCCTAAACCCTAAACCCTAAACCCTAAACCCTAGACCCTAGACCCTAGACCCTAAACCCTAACCCCTAAACCCTGCAGGTACAAGTACGTGCGGATGTCGCCGCCGCGCAGCCCGGAATGGGAGGCAGAGACAGGGGAGGTGTCAGACTCTCGGTTGGCGCCTTACCTGTTATGGTACAGGGTTTAGGGTACAGAGTACAGGGTTTAGGGTTTAAGGTTCAGGGTTTAGGGTGCAACAATCCTAGGCCCCGAAGCGCCGAAGCCCCGAAGCCCTAAAAGCCCAAAAGCCTAAAACCCCAAATCCTACACCCTACAATCCTAAACCTTCAACCCTAAACCCTAAACCCGAAACCCTAAACCCTAAACCCTAAACCCTAAACCCTAAACCCTAAACCCTAAACCCTAAACCCTAAACCCTGAACCCTGAACCCTGAACCCTCAACCCTAAACCCTCAACCCTAAACCCTAAACCCTAAACCCTAAACCCTAAACCCTAGCCCTATACCCAAAACCCCAAACCCCGGGACCCCTGCAGGCCGGCCCAGACCGCCGCATTGCCTGCGCCTCAGGATTTCCCGTTAGGGTTTAGGGTTTAGGGTTTAGGGTTTGGGGTTTAGGGTTTAGGGTTTAGGGTTTAGGGTTTAGGGTTTAGGGTTTAGGGTTTAGGAGATATGGTTTAGGGTTAGCGGTGTGCAGGCTGAAGAGAGTCCTGGTCCAAGCGCGGAATCGAGCGTCTCCTGCTTGTAGATGGCCCTGCTTGAAGGTTCATGGTACTTACTAACGAATTCTAACTGCCTAAGGCTCCCTAAGCTTCCCTAAGGTTCCCTAGGTACCTACTTGAAGGTTCTCATGGTACTTACTAACCAATTATAACTGTACTTATAACCCTACTTATAAGTGGGATAACCCCTATAAGGCCCTTTAGGGGTATTCTAAGTAGGGTTATAAGTACAGTTATAATTGGTTAGTAAGTACCATGAACCTCCAAGCACGCCACATGAAGCCGGGTTTATCTTACTGTTATTGGTGAGTGCATATAAGGTTCCTTTTTAGGAACGGTGAGTGTACATGTTGGTGTCCTTTTGGGGGATACAAGGAATATAAACCCTGCTTCATAACATGCTCAACCCCCTCCGCCTGCAGGGGTCGGTTCAATTGTGTGTACCTTGATAGTTGCAACCACCGTTCACCTCCTTCTAGCCCCTTAAAGGCTTTGTTGTAACTTTAGACCTTTAGCCTTTTTGTGTTTACGGGGTTTCTGGATAAAACAGCTCAAAATGATTTTTTATAGCTACCCTGCAAGGTGCAGCCCCTTAGGACTCTCAAACCGAAGCCCGAAGATCTCGAAGCCTGGCTGTGAGCCCTACACAAACCCAGCCAGGGTTCAGGATTTGGGGTTTAGGCTTTAGGGTTTAGGGTTTAGGGTTTAGGGTTTAGGGTTTAGGGTTTAGGGCTTAGGGCTTAGGGCTTAGGGCCTGCGGGCACAGCAAGGTGCTCCGTGCCGTGCCGCGCGGCAGCGATGTGTGGATTGTGAAGGACCGCTCGCGCCTGGGCAGCACTCCCGAAGGCCCCCTTGGCAAGAGTTCAGGTTTTAGGGTTTAGGGTTTAGGGTTTAGGGTTTAGGGTTTAGGGTTTAGGGTTTAGGGTTCTTAAGGGGTATAAGGAGGGGTGATTCTTCTTCCCCTCTTTCACCCTAAAATTTTCCTTATGTGTCGGATTTGGGGTTTTATTCTTTTTATGGTTTAGGGTCTTAGGGTTCTAAGGTTTTAGGTTTTAGGATTGGGGTTAGGGTTTTAGAGTTTCAGGGTTGTATGGTTTTAGGGTTTTAGTAATTCGGGTTTTAGGGTTTTCGGGTTTCAGGTTTCCACGAGCTCTGTCGGACCACGTGAGCGGCCAAGCAACGTCCCAATCGTGCCAACATCAGGGTCCTGGACCCCCGGATAACTTTCGATATGGTATCATGTCAGCTCCGAAAGGCAGTTTTCGGAGGACCAGAAAATCAATTCTTATGTCCACCTACGCACGAGCCAACTCTCCCAAGCCCTCAAACGCGAAACCTCAAGGACTAAGTCACGCGCGAGAAGTTCTTAATTAATCGTCCACAGGCTCGAGGCCCACATACCTTCTGCTGAGAAGTGGGCGAGCGAACAGGGCGCCGTCAGCCTGCAGGACAAGCTCCTCGAGTCCTCTGGATTCCAGACTTGGCCGCGCATCACTGTGCCTTCAGGGTTTAGGGTTTCGGGTTTAGGGTTTCGGGTTTAGGGTTTAGGGTTCCACTCAAGACCTCCGTGTTTTGTGTCTGATGGCACGGTGGTCTGGGATCGCTCTTGCGGTGGCCTTGGGTTGGGGTTGACGCAGCACCCAAGAAGGAGCTCCAGCACAAGACCAGCCTCATCAAGGCCAGATGCAAATACCAACGACGGGTTTAGGGTTTAGGGTTTAGGGTTTAGGGTTTAGGGTTTAGGGTTTAGGGTTTAGGGTTTAGGGTTTAGGGTTTAGGGTTTAGGTTCATTTTCTTCTGTCCGTTTTCCCTGAAATCAAGGATACTCACAAGGCAGGAATTCCTTGAAGTTGCAAATTGCAGCATCACAAACGATTCACAGCTAAAGTGGTTTCTTCCAGTTTAGAAACGCGAAAAAGTCGAAACGCGCGCTTCCATCCTTGAGCCCCTTTATATAGGTCTTCACAAATGATACATGGCCAAAGTGGTTTCTTCCAGTTTAGAAACGCGAAAATTTAGAAACATGCGCGTCCAGTCTTCGGCACCTGGGTTTTTGGGTCTTCACAAACGGTTCATAGCTGTTTAGGGTTTTTTAACGTTAAAAAAACCCTAAATGCTGAAGCGGTTTCTTCCGATTTTGAAGCCAGATGTCTGTAGAAACGCGCGCGGCCAGCCAGGGGTAGGGTATTTTTTTTTGTGTTTTTTTCTGTTTTTTTTTGGTGTTTTTTCTGTTTTTTAAGCAAGAAAGAAAGACAGAAAGAAAGAAATAAAGAAAGAAAGAAAGAAAGAAAGGAAAGCAAGACAGAAAGAAAGAAAGAAAGAAAGAAAGAAAGGAAGAAAGAAAGGGAAAGAAAGAAAGAAAGGAAAGCAAGACAGAAAGAAAGAAAGAACTAAAGAAAGAAAGGCCGAAAGAAAGGAAAGCAAGACAGAAATAAAGAAAGAAAGAGAGAAAGAAAGAAAGAAAGAAAGAAAGAGAGAAATAAAGAAAGAAGGAAAGCAAGACAGAAAGAAAGAAAGAGAGAAAGAAAGAAAGAAAGAGAGAAAGAAAGAAAGAAAGAAAGAAAGAAAGAAAGAAAGAAAGAAAGAAAGAAAGAAAGAAAGAAAGAAAGAAAGAAAGAAAGAAAGAAAGAAAGAAAGAAAGAAATAAACCCCCCCCGCTTTGTTTAAGCCGTGCAAGCTTGCCTCAAAGCATATGCCATATGCACACTTTTGCGGAAACCCATCATGCGAGAATCGTCACATTTTCGGAAACCCATCATGCGAGAATTGTGTTTGCAAATGGGGGGGGCTGCGCCCCCCCCAACCCCCCCGCTTTCTGAAGCCGTGCAAGCTTGCCTCAAAGCATATGCCATATGCACACATTTTCGGAAACCCATCATGCGAGAATCGTGTTTGCAGATGGGGGGGGCTGCGCCCCCCCCAACCCCCCGCTTCCCGCAACACACCCTACACCCTAAACCCTAAGCCGTAGTTCCGGACTGAAGGGGCAATGATACGAGGAGCAACCTTGACCCCGCAAACCGTAGAGCCTAATAAGACCCAAACCGTCCACCATAAGCCGCAAATCCTGATAGAATGTTTGCGGCCTACATGCACAGGAAGCCCTAAACCGAAGCAAAGTTTCAGATTGAAGCATCCGAGGTTCCTCTTGAACCAGCCCCGGACGTTAACTAGCTTTTGAGTCCTGTCGGGGCCAACGATGGCCGCCCCGACGCTCCAAGCGCGAGTTGCAAAAGGACGAAGGGTTGGACGTAATGTGTTGTTGTAGCACGTTGAGATTGGACCTGTTCCGGACACGCGGTGCCGCTGAGAGGCCATCGGAAGCTGAAAACCAGCAAAATTCACCAAAAAAACCAAAAAAATGCACAAACCTCCAAGGTGGGCCTCCACAAATGAGCCTGCCAACGTTGCGGCCTTGGGACTGCCTTGTATGTAGGTTTAGGGTTTAGGGTTTAGGGTTTGGTTTAGGGTTTAGGGTTTAGGGGTTAGGGGTTAGGGGTTAGGGGTTAGGGGTTAGGGGTTAGGGTTTAGGGTTTAGGGCGTGGGGTTTGGGGTTTAGGGGTTTGGGGTTTGGGGTTTCGGGGTTTCGTGGTTTCGGGGTTTCGGGGTTTCTCGGGGGGTTTTTTCGGGGTTTCGGGGTTTCGGGTTTGGGGTTTGGGGTCTAGGGTTTGGGGTTCAAGGCTTGGGGCTTAGGGTTTGCAAGTACTCGGTCATAAGATTGCCTTCGGCCCTATCTATCCCGCAAGCCCTCAGAAAATATCATCTGTCTGAAGAGACCTTCCAGGACGAAGAAATTTCCTCGAAACCTTTATGCAGGCTTTCCGTGGCTAAGGCCCTGTCTGGCTTATACTATTGTGGCTTGTAACGGCGAGTCGAGGCACATAAAGATTCTCAGTTTAGGGTTTAGGGTTTTGGGTTTAGGGTTTAGGGTTTAGGGTGATTCGTCCTCAAAGCTCTTTGAAGCTCTGTAGCTGCTCCTCGCGCACGGATGGCCTCCAGTCGCCCTGGATCTGGGCCCTCGCTTCCAGCTCGCACCTGGGAAAATGACTTTGAGGATGAGACCCGCAAGTTTCTGGATTCTGCAAGTACCTTGGGAACCAAACGGAATCCCCCCAAGAATTGGGACCTCTACCCTATACTGCTATAGTCCCTCTGTATGGAGTGTGTATGAACAACACGTCCTTTCACGGTTACCTATGCCCCAAGGTCCGTGCGAAGGATCCCCACCACCGGCCAGCACGTCGAGCGGGGCGCCCCGCTTTGAGGCGCTGGACGCGACGCGCTGGATTGCTTCGACGTTGATCGTGGTCTCGCACGTTCTGCAAGCTGCCGAGCAGTTCTTCAGCTTGCCCGAGAGCCTTCTCCGCTTGCGGTCGTGGGGCGGCACGTGGACGCAGTTCCTGGGGCCCGATTCACCTACAGTTTTATGGGAGATGCCGACTAATCAAGGGGCAGCTACTACTAACCGTACTAACCTGTAGGTAAAATCCCTAAGGTTCCATGTACCTGCCTTAAAGGGGTTCCTATACAGTAGCTTTAGGGCCCAAGTATATATTATATATAAGTACATGGATCTTTTGGGAAAGAGAAAGAAAGAGTGCCAGGTTCTTCTTCGTCCTCAGCGGGTTCGCGTTGAGCTACGTTGAGATGACCCGGCCCGAGGGGCAGCGTTTCACGCTGAGCACCAGGGAGTACGTGACTTGGCCGACAGGGCTATCCATATGGGTGGTTTACGGAAAATGGACCCCCAATATAGATCCCCAAAGAGTATCCCCTTATAATACGAACCCCAAGAAGGTACCCCGAATTTCGGAAACCCCCTTCCATGTAGGCCCGCAGGGCCTTGAAGAACGAACCGACTTCCGCCTCTGAAGCAGGGCGTGAACAAGTGCAACGCAGCTGCGCCGTGGTGGACCCTAAGGTGAAGAAGCGGCTGATCACCATCTATCCAACCTACATCTTCGCCGTTGTCCTCACCGCCTTTCAGCGGCGCCGGAACTTCCTGGATTGGTTAACCCTTCCTTTGCACATTCTGCTACTTCAGTCGTGGGTGCCGCTGGTCTATCCTGCAGGGACTCCTCCATTCGGGGAGCCGATCGCGTGGACCATGGGTGCAGGGAGATGGTGCCAGACCTCGTGGTTCATCAGCGTGCTGATGCTGTACTGGATCTTTCTGGAGCCTTGTGCTACCCGGATTCACCGGCTCTCCTTGAGGGGCTGCCTCACCTTCATGTTCGCTTGCTGGAGTGTTTCGCTGTTGTTTCTGCTCACCCCATGGCTGCGATCCGCTGCCGGGGGTCCAGGCTCGTTGGGCGATGCCCTGGTCTACACCAGCTTTCAGTTTGCTTGGCCAGGATATGTGCACGTGTTCCTCTTTGGGATCGCTGCCTCCAGACTGTTCATTCTGATCTCCACAGATGCTGAGAGTCTTGGGGAGAGTCCACGCATGGCTTTCGACACAACCCGAGCCCCCTGGCTGCTTCAGTACGGCTGCAGCGTCGGCTACTGCCTCTTCGCCGTTAGCGTCGCATTTGCGCCGACCTTCACGAACGCACAGGACCCTAGGGGACGAAATGAACCTCAAAAGGGTTTATGGTGCATCTACCTTCATAGGATTTATAGTAGTATAGGGTGTATGATCCCAAGTTTATGGTTCATGTGGTCCCCAAGGACTACGGTGGCTACATGCTGATGCACAACGGAGGCTTGCTGCCGCTCATGCTGCTGATTATCCTCGGCGCCGCTGTCGGCCGAGACCCTTTGGCCAAGTACGTGCTCGCAACGCCTGTCTTCGTGGTTCTAGGTCGCATCTCCTACGCCCAGTGTCTCGGTGGGCCATTAGGATACTTCATCTAGGGTCCTTTTTTTCCCTTTTTTTAGGGTTGGGGTGCCCTTATTAATCCCCTTAAAACCAAAAAAGGGTACACTCCCGGGTCTAGTCATATTTCCCTAAACCCTGAACCCTAGACCCTGAACCCGAAACCCTTATTGGGTTTGAGAGGGATGATGTTTAGCGGAGTCTTTTTTCAGAGGGTTTTCAGGGGCCCAGGCCAACCCTGCTTAACATAGGGGTCGGAATAATTGCTAATCATAATCCCTTATGTCCCTGTGTAGTTATACTATAGCAGCAACAAGTGGTCTCTTGTATTTCTTGTTTGCCTTTAGAGAACTGGGGTCAACTTAATGCTGAACAAATTCGCGCACTTCTTCCTGGAAGGCCAGGACCCAAAAAACGATTCAAAGCTGCCCTTGGGCGCTTCTCAAAGTTTCGAGCCGCGTTAGAATACGCGCATCAAATGCAACTGCTGGGGAACACGCAAAGACCCCACGTGATACAGCCTACTTGGAATGCAAATGAGCAGTGTTATTTTTGCTGCAAACTCTTGCAGTTCTCTGTTGAGCCACGAACTCTCATGAGAACTTGCCCACGGGCTACTGACCTTGCTGATTCGACCTACCGCGAGTGGCACAACTCTTTCGTTGCTATTGAGGCTTCTTTACAACGCATTCTTCACATCCTTTAAAGTATGAGTCTTGAATGATATTCTTGTGAGTGTACAAAACACTCTGTTTCACCTTCATCGCACAGACTTCGGTCCGCATACCCCCAAAACCCTATTCTAATTATTCAGGCCCCTATATTGGCCCTAAACCCTAAACCCTAAACCCTAAACCCTAAACCCTAAACCCTAAACCCTAAACCCTAAACCCTAAACCCTAAACCCTAAACCCTAAACCCTAAACCCTAAACCCTAAACCCTAAACCCTAAACCCTACTATGTATGACTTTCACAAGTTCACGCAGTGAAGCAGCCCTTCGGCAAGACATCTCCCGACGCAAAACCTAATTTGGCTCTCGGCAGCTTCTATATGTTTATATATGACTTTCGCCAGGCATTGTTCTAGCAACAGGTTTTTTCGCCCCCAAGCGCAAAACCTAAATTGTCTGTCGGAAGCTTCTATATATGACCTTCACAAGATTACACAGTCAAACGGCCCTCCGGCCAAATACGTCCCCAACGCACAACCCAATCTGGTTCGCGGGAGCTTGTATATGTGACCTTCGCAAGGTGTATCTTTCTAGCAACAGGTCGCAAGCTTCTAGACATGACTTTCACAAGGCATCTGTATAGCAACAGGTCTTTCGCCACGCTGCTTTGACATCCCAGCGTAGAGAACAGAAGGCCCTCAGGCCGAAGACGTCCCCCAACGCAGAACCTAATCTGGCTCGCGGGAGCTTCCATTTGTGACCTTCACGACAAGGTGTTTGTATAGCACTAAGCCTTTCGCCATGCAACCTTGACACTCCAGTGTCGGCCCCAAGTGCAAAACCTAAATTGTCTGTCGGAAGCTTCTATGTATGACCGTCACAAGATCACACAGTCAAAGGGCCCTCCGGCCTAATACGCCCCCCAGCGCAAAGCCCAATCTGGCTCGCGGGAGCTTCTATATATGACCTTCGCAAGGTGTTTTTGTCCAACAATAGGTCACAAGCTTCTTTACATTACTTTCACAAGGCATCTGTATAGCAAGAGTTTTTCTCGCCACGCAGCTTTGACACCCCCGTGTAGAGAATAGGAACAATGAGAATGCCCGCCGTCCGAAGATGTCCCCCAACACAAAACCCAATTTTCTCCGGAGGGCTGTTTTTTCTAATGTCTTTCCCAAGACATTTTCCCAAGGCATCTTCTTAGATGTTAGCTAGCAGAAGTGCTTGAACCTGGGCTGACTTTGGTTCGGCTGGCTCTAATTTGTTTCGCTGCAAGTAGTGTTTGGGTGGCCTTGGGGTGGGCCAGCTGACCCGTGCTATACCCTAAACCCAAAGCCTTCTGCTAAGTATTCTAAGATGCCCAGTAGTGCCCTTGTTCCCTTTTTGGGGGGTTTAGGTTCCCTTATAAACCCCTTTAAGCAACAAAGGGCACCCTTTTTTATCCCAGGTTACTGGGCAACCCAGTATTCAGGCCCCTATAATAGCTTTGTGGTACTTTACTGTAACTTTAGATCCTTACCCTTTTTGGGTTAATTGGGTTTCTCAATAAGGCAGCCAAAACCCTAAACCCTAAACCCTAAACCCTAAACCCTGAACCCTGAACCCTGAACCCTAAACCCTAACCCTAAACCCTAAACCCTCCTGAGTGCAGCCAAGTAATAGGTATCTCTTGCATGTCAACATCGGCCACCTGGTGCTCACGACAGTGGGAACAGTGCCCTGGCAGCCCAGTCGTGCCCTTTTGCTTCTTTCTGTTGGGCTTAGGGTTTAGGGCTTAGGGCTTAGGGCTTAGGGCTTAGGGCTTAGGGTTTAGGGTTTAGGGCTTAGGGCTTAGGGCTTAGGGCTTAGGGCTTAGGGCTTAGGGTTTAGGGTTTAGGGTTTAGGGTTCAGGGTTTCGGGCCCTAAACCCAAAAAGGGTAGCCTTATGGTAATGTCGTTACTGGGCTACCCAGGCGCAACCACTGGCGTTGTTCTTGATCTTGCCGGTGGCTGTCTTTGCCGGCAGCTACCTCACAGATCGATGCCTCACACAGCCATACACCGAGTGGCTCCGTAGAAAATGACTCGGCTGGCCTTGGGGGACATCTCATATGATCCTTTTTTGGGCTTACATGGGACCCTACATATGTTTTTTTTTTCCCAAGGGGTTTAAAAGGCCAACCGAGACAAGTAATTAAGAGGGGTCGAGATGACCCTCGTAGGGCTCTTTTTGATTTCTGTAGTGGCCCTGAGCTTCTTGAAGAGAAGGTTTGGGGTGAGAATGGTCCCTGAACGGTGGCAGCCCTACTTAAGGGATCAGAATCGGGGGACTTAGTAAGTTGGGTTAGAATGCAACTATTCTTAGAAATACTTCTGAGACCAAGTAGGGCACAAAAATGACCCAACTTACCTTCCAAGTAGACTCAAGTGCGCTGCGAGATCCTCTCTGAAGGGGGTGTGGCAGACGCTTTGCCTAAATTTCAAGTCAGTGGCAGCATCGCTCGCGGGCGGAGTTGCCAAAAGCCCAACGGTTTTAGGGTTTAGGGCTTAGGGTTTGGGGTTTAGGGTATAGGGTTTTAGGGTTTTAGGGTTTAGGGTGCATGCTCATCGGCGCTGCTTAGAGGTCCCATGCAAGGTTCCCCTGCAGGCGTGGGCGAAACCTCCAGCATCATCAAAACTGTTAGCCAGCAGTGGAAGCCCTACTAAACCCTACTAAACCCTACTACTAAACCCTACTAAACCCTACTAAACCCTACTAAACCCTACTAAACCCTACTAAACCCTTACTAAACCCTACTAGACCCTAAACCCTAACCCTAAACCCCAAACCCTCGACCTCGGCCCCCCAGTAGCCTAGGAATAAGCGCAATCCCCCTTCTTGATCATCATGAGTTGCGAAACCTTCAAGGTGTTCGCTTGCTCCCTGGCGGAGCTATTCTCATCTCGATGTGAGGTCCGCCCTTAAGGGGTGGGGTTTCGAGTTTAGGGTTTAGGGTTTAGGGTTCAGGGTTTAGGGTTTAGGGTTGAGGGTTGGGAGGGGGGGGGAGTGGTGCTGGGCGTATTTGAGCCCCTAAACTCTGAGCCGTAAACCCTAACCTGAACCCTAAACGGGTCTGTAGGGAAGGAAGGGAGTGTGGGCAGTGAGGGGGATTAGGGTTTGGGCGGGGTTTGTTTGGGTTTTCGTGGGGGAACTTACGATCTTGGTGGGTTTGGGATTTGGGTTACAACCGGGTGTAGTTTAAGGCTTAGGGTTTAGGGTTAGGGTTTAGGGTTTAGGGTCTAGGGTTGAGGGTTTAGGGTTTAGGGTTTCGGGTTTCGGGTTTAGGGTTTAGGGTTATGGTTCAGGGGTTTAACGGGATTTCGCATTTGGAGGCTTGGAGGCCCCAGGGGCTCCAAGAACCCACTCAGCACCGCAAGGGACGCCTGGGGAGCCCAATTCTGATATGATTATATGAAGTAGGGTTTAGGGTTTAGGGTTTAGGGCTTAGGGTTTAGGGTTTAGGGTTTAGGGTTTAGGGTTATATTTCTTGTACCCCCAAAAGGACACCCGGTATATACACTCACCAATATTAAAAAGGAACCTTATATGCACTCACCAAAATCAGTGCTACAGACCCTACATCATATCCCTTAGCATATTCCTGCGATTTGCAAAAAACAACCTCCCCCAAAATGAAAGAGAACAATCCCGACATTGCCCTAAGAAAGGAAGTGTGTTTTGGGTTCTTAAGCAAATAGTAGATTCGGAGCGCCCCCCTTCTTCACCTAAAGAAAGGCTGCTTAAAATTGAGGGGTACTTTCTCCGGGCAGGTGGATCCCAACTGGCGTCCAGCTTGCGTAAAGGCGCGAAGCGGAAGCGGTGTGGGGTGCTGCTACAATCATGGAGTGTCCAGGTTCCCTTATCAAGCTAACCCTAAACCCTAAACCCTAAACCCTAAACCCTAAACCCTAAACCGCCTAAACCCTAAACCCTAAACCCTAAACCCTAAACCCTAAACCCTAAAACCCCCAAAAGGGTGCCCTTATCAATGGTTACTGGGCTTCCAAGTTCAAGTGGGGGATGCGGATTTTAGTTTAGGGTTTAGGGTTTAGGGTTTCTAGAGGTATGAAAGCCAGAGTGGGATCTTTCCAGGGGCCGGAGCCTTTTTCTGACGAAAGTTGAGAATCCCTAAACCCTGAACCCGAGACCCTAAACCCTAAGCCCTAAGCCCCAAACCCTAAGCCCTAAACCCTAAACCCCAAACCCTGAACCCTAAACCCTAAACCCTAAACCCCAAACAAGCGTCACCCCAGATAGACATCACTAGAGGCAGCGAAAGCCGCGCCCGTGATTCCGAAGCTTCCCATGGCCAAGGCCTACAACCCTCAATCCCTGGGGTTTAGGGTTTAGGGGTTAGGGTTTGGGGTTTAGGGTTTAGGGTTTAGGGGTTCGGCTTAGGGCACAGGTGAAGGGGGTAGGGTGTAGGGTCGAGGGCTTTCGTTTTGTTATAGCTTTGCCCCGGGCTTCCCAAGTTGAATTATATGAGGTCCCTTCGAAGCACTTTGAACAAAAGAGAATGTATGCCTAGAATCTTCATAAACCCTAAACCCTAAGCCCTAAAAGTCATAGCGTTTATCAAGAAAGTGCCACTCCTAGAAGTAAGAAGAAGCATAGCCATGGCATTCCGACAGCCAGAGTAGCAGCACAAGCCGCGCCAACACTCGAAGTCAGAAGCATCACCACAGCAACACATGCGCACATACCAATGCAACCGTCTGGGTAGAAACAGGTTAACGTAACAGTAGATCCTAAACCCTAAACCCTAAACCCTAAACCCTAAACCCTAAACCCTAAACCCTAAACCCTAAACCCTAAACCCTAAACCCTAAACCCTAAACCCGAAAGGCATGGCCATGATGAAGATCAGGCAGGTTCCACATTGGAGCTCTCAAACCAGAGGCTTCGTCCACCCCAAGACGGCCCAGGGTGTAGGGTGTGTGGTGCCTGAAACCTAAAGTTTAGAGTTTAGGGTTTAGGGTTTGGGGTTTAGGGTTGGGGTTCAACTCCTAATCCCGGGTAATTAGGCCCTTGGACATATTTGCATTTTCCTCTTGGGCGGGAGAGGATCTTGTTTAGGAGCATCTGAAGGGCCCCAAGGCCCAGCAGCTTAGCAACGCCCCACCCTTAGCCCGAAACCCGAACACCCAAACCCCAAACCCACTAAGCCCTAAGCCCTAAGCCCTAAGCCCTAAGCCCTAAGCCCTAAGCCCTAAGCCCTAAGCCCTAAACCCTAAACCCTAAACCCTACGTGCAGTGGACTGCGCATACTTCAACCCCCTGGAACAGTTCCTGGTGCAACACGAGTCCGTGTACTTACTTCTCGGAGCAGAGCAGTTGAGGTGTGCGTAGTCGCTGTTTCCGACTGCATCTGAAGCTTGTCCTAATCACCTTACAGTGTCCGAGCGTTGCATGATAGGGTCCGAACCGACCGTGACTTCTTTTGCACCTCGTGCACTCCTGGCTGGGGATGTCGATGAGCCTAATGAAGAGTCGGAGGAGTTGCTCGCAGCTTTGCGGTGCGCCTATTCTGCCACTTTCTTGCCCTGGGCTGATATGCTGGGCGGCGCACAGTTTCAGGCGGTCACCCAAGAACTTTCCATGTCCGAGGAGGCGATGGTTGCGGACGAGTCCCCTTATTCTACGACTTACGGGCTTTTGCTCACCACTGGCGGTAAAAAAACTAAACCCGAAACCCTAAACCCCAAACCCCAAACCCCACACCCCAAACCCCAAACCCCTAGCCCTAGCCCCTAACCCCTAAACCCTAAACCCCAAACCCAAGTGAACCCCACCCCTAATGCCCAAGCAGCTATGGAGGTGCATGGCTCCGAAGTGCCAAAGGTGCATTTGGCGGGAGGCCTGAGGGAAGTTGGGAGAGAAGGGTTTAGGGTTTTGGGTTTTGGGCTTAGGGTTTAGGGTTTAGGGTTTAGGGTTTGGGGGTGTCGGGTATACTGGCAATGCTAACTTACCGGCCGAGACCACCCGATCAAGATCCCTCGCGCATCAAAAGTCGTATTGAGAAAAGTCATTGAAACAGGGTCTTGCAAAGTGTCTTTTTGTCTTCGTAAACCCCTCTGATAACCCGAGCAGGGTGTGCGAGCTTGCGACCCGCGGTTCTTCGCACAAGGGCATGCTGGCATAACAACTGCATCGTTGCGAATGACTATTGGTTTTTTGTGTGTTCCTGAAGATTTCTGCCATATATTGTACAATTTCGATTTACTGAAAATGATGACGTGTATGTTTGCATATTCTTGTATTGTATGCTGCTGCACTGCATATTCTTGCATCCTCAACCTCTCGCACTCGTCTCTCCAGGGGACACGTCCGACGACGACGGCAGCAGCGAGGCAGAGGGCCAGTTTCAGATGGCCGTTCGGGCTCTGTCTGTGGAACCACAATAAACCCTGAACCTCAAACCCTAAACCCTAAACCCTAGACCCTAAACCCTAAACCCTAAACCCTAAACCCTAAACCCTAAACCCTAAACCCTAAACCGGTCACGGGCTTGCGGCTGTAGCGAGGGCTTCGGGGTTCTGCGTGCCCTGGTGCCAGTATGATGGCACTGGAGTCCACTCGAGTTGGTCTAATGTAGGGGTCGGAATAATTCCCCGTACCATTCCCTTTCGGTCCCCTTTTTAGGGTTCAGGGTTTAAGGGTTTGGGGTTTAGGGTTTACAGCCTGGCCCTAAACCCCAGCTTAGACATGGTCTGCATTTTGGTTACTTGAGAAACCGGATCGCCGCGCCCCATAGGGCTTGAGAAAGGCTGACGGGGCCCAAGAAAACCAAAGCATCCCGAAACCCTAAACCCTAAACCCTAGACCCTAGACCCTAAACCCTAAACCCTAAACCCTAAACCCTAAACCCTAAACCGTAAACCGTAAACCCTAAACCCTAAACCCTAAACCCTAAACCCTGCCACCTAAACCCATTCCAGCCGAGTACTGTTCAACCCACGCCAGGAGAGCCTTCCCTGTACGGAGTGCAGCGATGCGGATGCAAGGCGCGCTTGCTGAAGGGCCATGTGCTCTCAAAGCCCTTAAACCTTAGACGCCGATCTCTTCATCCCGAAACCCTAAGTCAACCCCTAAACCCTAAACCCTAAACCCTAAACCCTAAACCCTAAACCCTAAACCCTAAACCCTAAACCCTAAACCCCTAAGCCCCAAGTCCCGAAGTCCCTTGGGCCCTAAGTCCCTAGGACCCTGAACCCTAAACCCTAAATCCCTGAACCCCCAAATTCCTAAACCCTGAACCAAAGGAAATGTAAGGACCCCCGGTAGGTATCGTCCCGTCAGACTCCTACTCTATTCTTGGCCCCTTTTGGGGCTCCCATTAAACCATGAGTTCCCCTACCGCCCTCCTCTATCTCTATCCCTAGTTTCCCCCTTAAACGACCTTAACCCTAAACCCCAAAACCCCAATAGCCTTGATTCCGGGGGGGGGGGGGAGGGGGCACCTAGGGGGGTTAGTATAGAAGGGGGACTTAGATACTAATACATTTAATATTATTTTTTGAAGTATAAAATATATATTGATTCCATAAATATTTAGAATGATTTCGTTGAGAAATTTGAAATAAAGTATGTATTGTTTTTTTGTCAATTATTATTTCAATAGATTATAAAGTAAAAAATATTTAGTCATGAAATATTCTTAAAGTTTTTTTGTTAAATAATGAATATAAATATTATGAAATAATCAAAATCAGTTATTATTGGAATCACCAATATCACCAATATCAAATACCCATGATTCTTGGGGTCTATGTTCTTGGGGTTCCCTGTTTGCGGTTCCCATTAATTAACGTCCCGTTATTCCAACCCTAAACCCTAAACCCTAAACCCTAAACCCTAAACCCTAAACCCTAAACCCTAAACCCTAAACCCTGAACCCTAAAGCAGCCCTAAACCCTAAACCCTAAATCCTAAACCCAACGGCCCCACGAAAGTCGCGGCGACAGGTCCCGGCAGCAGGTGGCCACCGCTATCCTCAAGGAGCTGGAGGCCTGGGGGTTTAGGGTTTAGGGTTTAGGGTGTAGGGTTTAGGGTTTAGGGTTTAGGGCTACTTCGGAGACTTTTTTGGGGGCTTTCAGGTCTTGGGGGCTTTGGGTATTTGAGCCTTAGAGGTCAAACTACATCCCCAAACCCTATAACCGTAACTATACAACCCGATAAACCCTCCCTGTAAACCCTATCAACCTTAAACCCTACTAAGACTGAGCCCCAATACCTATACCCTAAAACCCTAAACCCCCAAATCTTAAACCCAAAAGCAAAAACCACAAATCCTAAACCCCGCAACCAAAAACCCTACACCCCAAACCCGAAACCCCAATCCCTAAACCCCAAACCCTACACCCCAATCCCCAAACCCTAAACCAAAAACCCTAAACCCCAAACCCTAAATCCCAAGCCCCAAACCCCAAACCCTAAACCCCAAACCCCAAACCCCAAACCCTAAACCCTGAACCCTAGCCCTAAACCCTAAACCCCCTTCCGGTGCCCCTGAAGCACGAGGCGGCTGCCGTGGCCAACCGCCCGGGCGGCCTGGATGCCGAGGCCGGCCCTGGGGTTTAGGGTTTAGGGTTTAGGGTTTAGGGTTTAGGGTTTAGGGTTTTAGGGTTTTAGGGTTTTAGGGTCTTAGGGTTTTAGGGTTCATTAGGGTTTAGGGTTCATATGAGCCGGATCTTAATGTTTCAGGGCTTTGAGTTTGGGGTTTAGGGTTTTCGGGCTTAGGGCTTAGGGTTTAGGGTTCAGCGTTGACATTTGCTTGATATTGGGGTTTCAGGATTTGGGGTTTAGGGTTTAGGCTTAGCGCTTAGGGCCCCGAGTTAGCAGTGGTTTGATATAAAAGGGTTTAAGGATTTAGGGGGGTTTGAGGTTCAGGGTTCAGGTTTGGGCTTTTATTAGGGTTCAAGGGCATAAGGGCTTCGTCGGGCCAGACAAGGTCCCGAAAAGTTCAAGGTCATTCTACATCACACCATAAACCCTCCTAAACCCTAAACCCTAATCCCTAAACCCTGCTACGTCTTGATAAGTCGCCGGAGTCTCACTAGCGCTGGCAAGCGTTCTTGATCAGCTCGGCCACGCGTGAGCTGCCTCAGAAGGTTGCAGTGAACCCTAAACCCTAAACCCCAAACCCCAAACCCTAAACACTAAACCCCTCTCTTGCCCACGGCATCTCCTCGCGCCCGCGCTAGCCCCCAGCTTCCCCTCAAGTTTTGGGGTTTTCGGGGAAGAGGAAGCCCTTTTAGGGGTATAGGGTTTAAGGGTTTAGGGTTAAGGGTTTAAGGGTTTAGGGTTTAGGGTCCAGGGTTAGGGTTTAGGGTTTAGGGTAACCCCAGAAAGTTGGAACATGGTTTGAGGATGATCCGAGCCGGGATTCCATTGAGTATGCCTTTTGGGGTAGAAGGCTAAGGATGTTGCAACCCTTTTTACCTTTTGAAGCCTATTGAAGCCTATTGAAAACCCAACTACTCTCATCCCTGAACCCTATAAGCCCTTATTCAAGCAGCCCTAAATCAACCCTATAAGCCCTATCCATAAGCCTGCCATCCCTGAACCGTAAACCCATCTAAACCCTAAAGCCCTAAACTCTAAAACCCTAAACCCTTAACCCTAGTCTCTAAACCCTAAGCCCTAAGCCCTAAACCCTAAACCCTAAACCCTCAACCCTAAACCCTAAACCCTAAACCCTCTTTGGGGTTATAAGTTCTCATGAAGGGTGACCAGGCCCAGCTGGCGGCCCTCCGCCGCGAGAACGCGGCGCTGCGTGCCGTGCTGCGGTGCTTGGCGGCGGGGGAGGTCAAGGCGCGGTTTGGGGATCAGGGTTTAGGGTTTAGGGTTTCGGTTTTTTGGGTTTTGGGTTGAGGGTTTCGGGTTTGGGTGTAGGGTTTGGGGTGTTGGACGTGGGGCTTAGGGTAGTTTAGGGTTTAGGTTGGGGCCGTCCCAAGGTTGCTTTTCTGCTGGATGAAGTAGCTACATACCTTAGATCGCTGGGGATTAGGGTAAGGGTTTAGGGTTTAGGCTTTAGGGCTTAAGTAGTCAGATTCCCGGTGGTGCCCTTACTCCCGTTTCTTTTGGAGGTCGGGGAGGAGTTGGTTCTCTATGGTTCTCTCACCCATTGAATCGAAGAACAACAGGTGCCCTTGATTCCTATAGGTCCCAGGCGACTGAGCCTAGCTTGGGGTTTGGGGCTTACCGGGGTTGATTGTGAACAAGTTTAATTCTCTTCTCTGGGCTTAGAAGCCCTGTATCAACGATTGACATTTCATATAATTCATGTGGGGGGTGCCCTGAATTAGGGTTTTGATTTGGCTCCCATGCTAATGCACAGCCTTGTCTACAGAGTACCCAAAGAGCACCCCGAATCTAGAGACTCCCCCCATATGTCTCTAGGGTTTAGGGCTTAAGCCCTAAACCCTAAAACCATAAGCCCAAACCCTAAACCCTAAACCCTAAACCCTAAACCCTAAACCCTAAACCCTAAAACCATAAGCCCAAACCCTAAACCAGTTTAGTTAGGGCTTCGGGCTTAGGGCGCTGCGCCTGCTGAACCTGTGGACAGGTGGCGGCCGACGATCGGCGGAAGCGGGGGCCCACAGCCTCGAGGGCTTTGTAGGGTTTCTTGGGGGTTTACGTAGGGTTTTAGTAGTTTTTTTGAGGTTTCGTAGCTTTTTTCCGGGGTTTGTTGGGGTTTCTTGGGGTTTCTCGGGGTTTTTTGGGGGTTTAGGAGCGTTAGGGTTTCTTAGCGCTGTGTCGGTTTCTTGGGAGTTTAGGGTTTTAGTACTTTTTAGGGTTTCTTGGCGTTTTAGGGGTTTTGGGGATGCTTGCGATTTGTTGGGGTTTCTTGGGGTTTGGGGTTTTCGGCTTCTTGGAGCTTGGGCTTTGTAGGGTAGTAGCAGATTTTCGGGCCTGAGGGGTGTTTAGGGCTTTAGTAGGTTTAGGGCATTTGGGGTTTCTTAAGCTTTTATGGTGGTTTTAGGGTCGAGGGTTTTAGGAGGCTATAGGGTTTGTTAGGGTTCTGGGGGTTTAGGGTTTCTTGAGGACCACTAGGACATCGTGAACGTCTTTTTTGGTTTGTTTTTTTTTTTTTTTGGGGGGGGGGGGGTGGGGACTTTCTTGAGGCTTTAGGCTGCGGTTCTTGAGAATTCGGGTCTTATAGGGCTTTAAAGTTTTTTGGGTTTTAGGGTTTGGGGCGCTAGTCGTCTTCAAGGTTTCTTACGTTTTAGGGTATAGGGTTTCTTGGGGTTCTTAGGCCTTTTATTAGGTTTAAAAGGGTTTCTTTGGGGGCTCTTGGGTTTTGGCGGCTGGCGGCTTTGGGCGTTCAGGGGCTCAAGAGCGTTCAGAGCGTTCAGGCGGTTCCCCCGACTACGCCCCTCTATGCTGGCCCCCCCTAGGTTCCCCCGCCATGAAGTCAGGCTAGCTGGGGATGCTTCAGCCTAGTTAGGGTTATTTAAGGGGGGAAACCTGGGGGGGGTTGGGGGTATGAAAGAGGGATAGTAGGGAAGCCCATGAGATTAGGGTTTAGGGTTTTGGGTTTAGGGTGCAAGGTTGTACCTGGCATCGGGGCTCTAGCAGGGAAAGCCAGAGGACAAGGACCTGCAGCAGAGAATAGTCGCAGTGAGCTCACTGCTTCTGGGTTTAGGGTTTAGGATTTGGGTTTAGGGTTTGGGGGTTTAGGATTTAGGGTCTCCCGCCCACCCAGTTAAAGCCTAATCCTAAACCTGTGCCCCGTGTCAACCCCTAAATCCTCAACCTACACCGCGAGTGAGTGCAACTGGTGTAGCGAGGTCGGACACAGGGCCGAACTCTGTCTACGAATGGCAGAGGCTGCAATGGCCTGTCGTGCAGGAATAGCAGTAGCACCCTCGAGTGGCGGCATTTCTGCCGTGCGTGTCACAAATCGGAGAAAGGCGTGACTGCAGGTGGACCCAGCAAGGGTTGGACAGCGCACCGTGAAAGTGAGTGCCGGCATAAAGATGAGATCGACGAGGAGATCGAGCGGCGCGATGACTTCCTAAAGCCCCTACTTGAACCCACTCTAATCCCTAAACCCCCAAACCCGTGAACCCTAAAACCCGTAGACCCGAGAAACCCGAAACCCTAAAGCCCCTGTAACCCCTACGCAAAACCCCCAGAAGCCCTACTACGAAACGATTATCAGCCTAGGCACTAAACCCTAAACCCTACCCTAAACCCTACCCTAAACCCTAAACCCTATAACCTCTCATGTTTTTTCGGGAGAACTCCGGCCCAGGCAGCGCCAGGTGATCATGCGCACGGCTTCCCTGGTTCCGGAGGAGGCGAAGTCGGGGTTAGGATGCTTGTTTTTTTGGGAGGCTTAGGGCCGAAATCCGAAACCCGAAGGGTTAGGGAGTTTTGGAGTGCACCCGAAATCAGATGAAGCACCAGGAAGTTTGAGGGAACTTGGGGGCCGTCAGAACTGGAATAGGGTTTTAGGGATGATTATAGTGTAATTACGTTATGTAGGGTCCATAAGAATGCTCTTAGTACTGATTCCGACCCCTTTCGTACAACCCTAGCCCTGAACCCTAAACCCCAAACCCTGTTAGATGTTTGGATCATGAACCTAGCCAAGAATCCCTAAACCCTTAGCCTCAAGGTCTCAAGCCCGAAGCCCTAAAGCCGGAAGGCCAACAAAGCCCTAAGCCCAAAAACCCGAAACAGAAAGCCCGACCCAAGAGCCCCCCTCACACTCCTAGAAACCCTAAGCCCCGTGCCCCCTCGATTCAAAGCCCGAAGCCCCAAGACCCTGAATCCTAAGCACTACAAACCCAAAGTCCCAAGTGCCCCAGACCCTAAACCCTGAACCGTAAACCCTAAACCCTAAAACCCGAAATCCTAAAACCCTAACGTCTAAAGCCCTAACCCTAAGCCCCAAAGCCGTAACCTCTAAACCCAGCCACCCTCCGTCGTCCAGGTGTGGGCGTTCGCATTCGACTCCCCAGAGGCCGAGGGTTTGGGGTTCTACCTAGGGTTTAGGGTTAATTTAGGGTTTAGGGTTTAGGGTTTAGGGTTTAGGGTTTAGGGTTTAGGGTTTAGGGTTTGGGGTTTGGGGTTAGGGGTTTAGGGTTTGCGGTTTAGGGTGAACTCTTGGTTCATGTAGGCCTCTTAGTTGAAGGTTTATGGGCTTGGAGTGGCAGCGGAAGTTGTTTTATGAATTTAGGGTTTAGGGTTGAGCATGATGAGTTGCATCGCCCTACTTATCTACTATTTGCTTACGAACCCCCCCAAAAAATGTAGAATAATAGTCCCTATATTGCCCTCATAAGGAATACTTCTATTTTGATTTGTCTTTCATTTTTTGGGGTTCTTCATTCAGCCTTGCCGGTGGCAGCCGGAAGAGCCTGGTGCACTATACTTTTTCGAGGTCTGTAGTTAGAACGTATACCGAAGTTCTTAACATCTTCAAGATTCTCTGACAAAAGTCAGAAGCGATCACGTCTTTCTACAAATCTGTGTGATTTCAGAGCCACAAAGTCCTTTTTGGTAGCCCTCAAACCTCAATTCTGACGACCCAGACACCCTAGGACTTAACTCTGCGGCCCCTTACTGCAGCCTTTTCAGGGTTCAGCGTTTGGGAATCCCGAACCCTTTGCTCCTTCGCCCGAATCCCCAGAGCCTAAACCTTGAGGGTTTTGGGTTTAGGGTTTAGGGTTTAGGGTTTGGGCCTGGGAGAAAGAAGCAAACTTGCCCCCAAATACCCCCCAAAACAGCACACCACGGTTCCTTTGCTCCTAAAGCCCAGCAGTGCACCAAAAGTTAAACCACTTGGAGGTTCATGTGTAGGGTTTAGGGTTTCTAGTTTCGGGTTTAGGGTTTAGGGTTTCGGGTTTAGGGTTTAAGGTTCTACTTATAACCCACTTTGGAAAAACATAGGGCTTATAAGTGGCAGCTATAATTGGGGTTACAGATCCTAAACCCTAAACCCTAGACCCCGCATGAAGAACCACCCTTCGAAAGAGAGGCTTCCCCTCGCAACCGGCGCATGTCCTACGGCGCTGAGGCGGCCTCCACGCTATTAGGGGTTTTGTTGGGTTTAGGGTTTTAGGGTTTAGGGTTAGGGTTTAGGGTTTAGGGTTTAGGGTTTAGGGTTTAGGGTTCAGGGTTTAGGGTTTAGGGTTTAGGGTTTAGGGTTTAGGGTTCTACGACTTCTATAAAAAGATATAGACCAAAGCCAGGAACCCAAAATCCCAGGCTCATTGTTGGGGTGTTTTTCGGCTCAGGGTATAAACGCTGCACAGGTATGCAGGGCTTAGGGGTGTCTAGGGTTTAGGGCGTAGAGGGCATTAAGGGCGTTGGGTTGAGAGGAGCACGGTTCGGGGTTATCGGGTTTAAGGGTTTAGGGTTTGGGGTTGAGGGTGGAGAAGCAGCGTAGGGTGTTTAGCGGAACGCTGCAGGACGCAAGGCTCTGGCAATCGTAAGGGGCATTGACCCTGTCAAAATCCGCCAGCCCGTGAGCAGGGCCACGAGCATAGAAATAATCGGGTATAGGGTTTAGGGTTTAGGGTTTAGGGTTTTTGGGGGGTTTTGGGGATTACTGGCTGGTTAGCCATTATCGTAAGGAATTGGGTATGTAGACGTAGATGGGTCGCCCCCGAACACCCCCTCCAAGCTAATGGCTTCGGGTTGAGACGTTGAGGCCTAGGTGGTGGGGCTTGCTTGCAGGCTCATGGGTGTTAGAACGTGGGTGATGGGTGAGTGCTCTTGGAGTTGTAGCCCTTGCGCTACATAGTAACCTACTGATTTAAATATTTTTAATCTCCAGCCTACACCCTGAAACCTAAACCCTTAAACCCCTAAAACGAAACCCTCAACCCTAATCCCTAAACCCTAAACCCTAAACCCTAAATCCTAAACCCTAAACCCTACATGGCACCTGAAAACCCCCCCAAAGGGTCGATCCTTGGCGCGCAGGTTCTCAAGCATCGCCAGGATGAGCTCTGCGCCTCTGCGCAGACCACGCTCGAGGACTGGCCGGTTTAGGGTTTAGGGTTTAGGGTTTAGGGTTTAGGGTTTGGGGTTTGGAATTTGGGGTTTGGGGTTTGGGGTTTAGGGTTTAGGGGGCTTAGGGTTTTTAGGGGTGTTTGGAGTATTTAGGGTGTTTTAAGGGGCTTTTCTCAGGGTTCTTAGGTTTTTAAGGTTTTTTAGGGTGTTTGTTCGGATTTTTACGGGTTGCAGATTATTGCTTTTTTTCGTTTTGTGTTTTCTTGTTTGGGGGGGGGTTAGGGTTTAGGGTTTAGGGCGCGATTTAAGGCTGGGCAGTTCAACATTCCTGTCTGCAAGAGTTCCTGAACTTGAACGAACCGAGGGATCTCCCCGAACACCCAATTTGCCTTAGCCGAAAACTCCAAACCCCACCCTGAACCCTAAGCCCGAAGCCCTCAACCCTAAACCTAAACCCTGGACCCTAAATCCAAAACCCGAATCCCTAAACCCTAAACCCTAAACCCTAAACCCTAAACCCTAAACCCTAAACCCTAAACCCTAAACCCTAAACCCTAAACCCTAAACCCTAAACCCTAAACCCTAAACCCTAAACCCTAAACCCTAAACCCTAAACCCTCAACCAAACTAAGCCCTAAACCCAGGGCCTCTTCTGGGATTGGCCCCTGTCGCGATCGGAGCGGAAGCAGCGCCTCTTGCTGGCGGAGAGCCGCTTGCAGGAGCCGGGGTTTAGAGTTTCGGGTTTCGGGTTTTCGGGGCTAGGTTTAGGGTTTAGGGTTTAGGGTTTAGGGTTTAAGGGTTAGAGTTTAGGGTTTAGGGTTTAAGGGTTAGAGCTAGGGTTTAGGGCTTCGGGCCTAGAGCCCAGGGTTGCCGTTAGCCCTGCTCAGCCCTATGGCCCGGAAAGCCCTGGAGTTTTTACCCCCCGCTCAACAAAAAACAAAGAGATCCTGCTGCTGCTTGTGATCAGGCGGCTTTTGCGTTAGTGATTAGATATGTTTTCGGGGAGAGTAGGTGTGGAAGTTTCTTGAGCCAGAAATCGGAGAGAAGAAAAGCAAAGAACAACTCCAGGACGTACCCGGAAAAGCGGCAAGCCTTGTGACCTTCCGGCCCCTTATGGGCTTCTGGGGCCCTCCATGCCGCTTGAAGGCTTCCCTAAACCCTAGCCGTAAACCCTAAACTCTAAACCCTAAACTCTAAACCCTAAACCCTAAATCCTGAACCCTAAATCCTGAACCCTAAACCCTAAAAACCCACAGCCGTGAACTGTACGGAATGCCCTCCACAGCAGGCCCTGGAGGGGCAGGAGCTGCTCCAGGAGATCGTCCAGGAGGGGGCTGAGGGCTTGGGGTGCAGGATTCGGGGTTAGGTTTTAGGGTTTAGGGTTTAGGGTTTAGGGGTTTAGGGTTTAGGTCTATACTTTTGAGGTTCATGGGTAGAAGTGCGTAGGGTTTAGGGTTCAGTCTTTATGGGATCAGGTTTCGGAGCGTGTTTTTTGGGGCTTAGAGTCCATAACTTATTCTACGTGAGCGTGTTTTTGGTGTTCACCATTGTTCAGGCCTGTTAAGGTTCTGTAAACCCCAAACCCCAAACCCCAAACCCTAAACCCTAACCCCTAACCCCTAACCCCTAACCCCTAAACCCTAAGCCCTAAGCCCTAAACCCTAAAACCCTCAACCCTGAACCCTAAACCCTAAACCCTAAACCCTAAACCCTAAACCCTAAACCGCTTCGGTAAGCCCTAAACCCGATTGTGCCCACCTGAGAGTCTGGACTCCTCGAAGTTTTCATCCCTCAGCAGGGTTGAGGAATTATGCAGCCACGTAAGAAGTCCGAAGCTCTTTCGAGAAACCCTAAACCCTGAACCCTAAACCTTTTCTCTCTCTCTCTCACTCTCTCTCTGTCTTTCACTGACTATCAACAGGAGGCCTCAAGCCCCAAACCCGAAACCCTAGGCCCCTAACCCCCTAAATACCCCTAAACCCTAAACCTTAAGCCCCGAAATTAACCCTACCCCGTAAATGCCCCTAAACCCTAAACCCTTCAATGCCCCTAAACCCTAAACCCTAAACCCTAAACCCTCAACCCTCAACCCTAAACCCTAAACTCCCCTAATCTGGTCCCCCTAAACCCCCAAAACCCCCTTGGCCGCCCAAGTCCCATCCTCAGCCCTCGAAGGAGAATGCTGCAGAGCGACAGGAGCTTTCCGAAGTGACGCAGGCGCCGTCTAGGGTTTAGGGTTTAGGGTTTAGGGTTTAGGGTTTAGGGTTCAGGGACTTAGGGCTCAGGGGGATATCACAGCTTGGGCCCAGGGGTGCTCCCATTCTGGCAGAGCTTCGGCCTCAAAGCGCTTGGGCTTCTGGGCTTTGAGGGTCTGTCTGATAGGGCTTTTGGGGTTTGTTCAAGGTCTTCAGGTTGTTCAGGGTTTTTATGGTTTTTTTGAGGCGCTTTTTGGGGATTTTAGGGTTTAATTCGGGTTTTGGGGGCTTTTTTGGGCTTTTTGGGCTTTTGGGCTTTCAGGTTTTTGTCGTTTCAAGTGCATCTCCCGAAGTGGCCCTAAGCCCAAAGGGCGCCGCTTTTCGGGTCCAATGGGCCGTGCTGAGTCCCTTTTGACTGGGTTTGGGAGTACTATACTTTCATAGGGTTTAGGGTTTAGGGTTAGTTTAGGGTTTAGGGTTTAGGGTTTAGGGTTTAGGGTTTAGGGTTTAGGGTTTAGGGTTTAGGGTTTAGGGTTTCTTGAAGGCGGCAGCTGAGGCCGTTCCCTCTTTTTGTTCTGTCTGTACAGTGTGGGTTCAGGCGTAGGCTGCAGCAGGTACCGCAACCGTTAACCCAGAAGAGCAGGGATGACTTAAACCCCCTACCCTAGATGCCAAGAACCCTAGACCCTAAACCCTAAACCCTAAACCCTAAACCCTAAACCCTAAACCCTAAACCCTAAACCCTAAACCCTAAACCCTAAACCCTGAACCCTGAACCCTAAACCCTAAACCCTAAACCCTGATTCCTAAACCCTAAACCCCAAACCCTAAACCCTGCTCGGGGTTGCTGCTGCCTCAGAAAGCACCGCCACCGCAGTCGCAGGTGCTCAAAGAGCAGATCGCCAAGCTTCGCGGGAAAGGCCACGTGATGTAGCGTCGCAGTAGGGCTTAAGGGCTTTAGAGGGCCTATAAACCCTAAATCCTAGACCCGAAGCCGTAAACACCCTAAACCCTAAGTTTAACTCTAGTAACTCTAGAGGGTCTAGAACCCTAAACCCGCCCTGTAAAATCAAGCCGTCAACCCTTATCCTTGAAGGTTCATGGGCAGCTGTACGTGGGGTTTTTCAGTACCCCAGTCAAAGGTTTAGGGCTCATGGTTTGGGCATAACTATGGCAACGGCTATTCCTCTTGTAACCCTACGAATACCTACCCATGAACCTCCACAAGGGCCAGTAGCCGGTCTTGTGACCGCAGGGTTCTTTTCTACTCCCGCATGACGGAAGCACTATCCTAAAGGTGAGCCACACGATGAGTGGAATTTTTCACTGCTGACAGAGAGGCTCATCAAGAGCTACTGGTGTTCATTAGACACCGACGTTCATGCCATTTTGCGCTTGTCATTTCCAAAGAAAGATTCCAGAGCCTGGAGGCAAGAAAGTAAACCACGCTTTAACGCCTCAAAGGCCGCTAGATGCAATAAGGTCGCCTCCTATGGCATTTCCTCAGTTTTGCTTGCTTTTGTGTGCATATCTTGTCAAATCCTTGGTTCACTCGTCATATGGTTACCTTTACATTCAACCCTGAAGAGGGCACAAGACAAAAACTCCAATTCTCTTCAATGGCTCCCAAATACGACGGCGCCTGGCGGTTCTTTGCAAAGAACCCCCCACGTGAAGGCTCACGAACACATCATTCATTTAGTACATGGTCTTATGACTCATGGAGCTTCTCTCCCCCTCCATCCAATCAACATCGTCTTGAGGTTCGTGGTTTTCTACTAAGCGGCATTAAACCGTAAGATCGCCAACGAAGTCTTGTACCAAGAGCAATACCTTATGCATAAGCCACGCAGGGACAACATGATTCATGACATGATTTCTGTTTGTCTTCATGTAACTCAGTCGCCCACACAAAACCAGTCACAAAACTAGGTGCTGGGTCCCCAAGAACTTCTGACTTCATTTGCTTTTGCTTTTTTCCAGACCTCAGTAAATGATAGGTGAAAGCTGATAGCGAAAGCACAACAAAAACACAGGAACACGCCATGGACAGACGAACGAAACATATACCAGCCAGAAGACAAGTCAATTACATGAACGTAAGCGAATCCCAACCCTAAACCCTAAACCCTGAACCCTAAACCCTAAACCCTAAACCCCAAGGCCTAGCCTAGGCTTCCTTGGGGGGCTACTTGGGGGTTCCAGTGAGCCCTAAAGCCCGAAAACCCGAAGGCCTCGCCGCCTGGGAGCCCGCGGCGCGGTGCTCGGCACATTCCGCTGGAGCTTTTGCGGGTTTAGGGTTTAGGGTTTAGGGTTTAGGGTTTAGGGTGTAGGGTAGGGCGTAGGGTAGGGCGTAGGGAGACGCTGATGATCCCATGGCTTTTACGTGGGATCCCAGTTTAGGGTTTGGGGTTTAGGGGGACTTCTAGGGTTTAGGGTTTGGGGTTTGGGGTGTGCGGGTTGGGGTTTGTGGTTTGGGTTTAGGGTTTCGGGTTTGGGGTCTGGGGTTTGGGGTTTAGGGTTTATGGCGCACCTCAGTCCCAGCCAGGTTTGGAACGGGATTCAGGGTGTAGGGATGTTGGGGTTCAGGGTTTTAGGGATTTAGGTGTTCCGGGGTGAAGACCCGCAAGAAGCCGGCCAAGCTCTGCAAGAGCAGACAAAGTAGTGACTAGGAGCTTCAAGGGCGAATGCGGCTGATAGCTGCCTGAAGGTTCTGTAGGGTTTAGGGTTTAGGGTTTAGGGTTTAGGGTTTAGGGTTTAGGGTTTAGGGTTTAGGGTTTAGGGTTTAGGGTTTAGGGTTTAGGGTTTAGGGTTTAGGGCTTCATGCCATGGCTGCCGTCCTCATCATACCTGAGGACATCGACCTCCTGAGTACTGAGATCGGGCCGCGCTTAGGAACACGAAGGGTCTCAGCTTATAACCCCAATTAGGGTTTAGGGTTACTTATAACCCCAATCATGAGTCTGCTTATAACCCCAATTAGGGTTTAGGGTTACTTATAACCCCAATTATGAGTCTGCTTATAACCCCAATTAGGGTTTAGGGTTGAGGGTTTAGGGTTATAACCCCAATTATGAGTCTGCTTGTAACCCCAATTAGGGTTTAGGGTTGAGGGTTTAGGGTTATAGCCCCAATTATGAGTCTACTTATAACCTACTTAGGTGACTTAGGAAAGCAGGTGAAAGTGCGCAACCTGGCAAAGAGGGCAGCTGGCATGCTGTGCTCCATGAGCGGGTGGGGGCAGTTTCATGAAGATCGCGCCGCCGGCACGAATGGGCGCGCCGGACCTGCTTAGAGCGACGCGTCCCTTGCGTCACGTGAGAGACCACGCGGTCCGAGGATGGTGAGAGGCTGCGCTGCACCGACTGGCATGCTACATCGCGCCCCGACGTGAAGATGCGCGGTTTCATTGGGCCCAAGACCTCGGATTGCAAGCTACTTGGAGGTTCAGGGCACTTATAACCCGAATTATATCTGTACTATAAGCCCCATAAGTTCCCTAAGTCACCTAAGTAGGTTATAAGTAGACTCATAGTTGGGGTTATAACCCTAAACCCTCAACCCTAAACCCTAATTGGGGTTATAAGCAG
Source organism: Symbiodinium natans (assembly GCA_905221605.1). Classification (NCBI taxonomy): domain Eukaryota; class Dinophyceae; order Suessiales; family Symbiodiniaceae; genus Symbiodinium; species Symbiodinium natans. Next base: position 873,032 of record CAJNDS010002080.1, on the reverse strand, counting down.
ACTCATAATTGGGGTTATAAGTAAGCATGAACCTCCAAGTAAGGATAGCTGCTTCATGGAGGACCCCCCAAAAATCAAGATTTTTAGGGTTCAGGCCCGAAGCCTCCGACCCCCCAAGCCCCCAAGCCCCGCATCCCCCAAACCCTAAACCCTAAACCCTAAACAACCCTAAACCCTAAACCCTAAACCCTGAACCCTAAACCCTAAACCCTAAACCCTAAAACCCTAAACCCTAAACCCTATCAGGGCACTCTCCAGTGTTTACAGTTTAGGAACTAGAAGCCTCTCCAGTGTTTAGGGGTGCGGGTTTGGGGGTTTTGGGCTTGGAAGTTCTGTTTTCCTTTTTGTGCTCATAGGGTTTTGCAGGGGGTTCGGAGGGACACAGGGATTGCGGTGTTTTGCGGCCTGTCATAGGCTGCATCGGTTGTAGGGTTTAGCGGGGTCATATGGTTTGTCATAATAGGGTTGAACGGCTTTGGGTTGAACGGCTTAGGGCTTAGGGTTTAGGGTTTGGGGTTTGGGGTTTGGGGTTTAGGGTTTAGGGTTTAGGGTTTAGGGTTTAGGGTTTAGGGTTGAACCCCAAACCCTTTGACCCAGAACCCGAAAGCCCATGTCAGAAGCACGAGATGCCAAGGCCACCCGAGGTGGCGGCTGAGGCCTTCCTTTTTCTTGACTTCTTCGGGTTTAGGGTTTAGGGTTTAGGGTTTAGGGTTTAGGGTTTAGGGTTTAGGGTTTAGGGTTTAGGGTTTAGGGTTTAGGGTTGAGGTTTAAGGGTTTGCATGGTTTCGGGTCCGGGGGTTGTTTGAGTTTACAGGTCGTATAGACAGAACCTGGAGCTGTATTCATTTCACCTATTGTACCAGTACCACCACTAGCACCACCACCACTGCCACCACTACCACTACTATACGATGAACGGCCAGTTTGATCACTAACACCACCACTAATGTTTAGGGAAGGTAGGTGCGGATTAGCCGTGTTTTGCTGTTGTTGGTTCAAGTTTACTCACGTAAGTTGTGCTCGTTCATTTGGGTTGGTTTAGGGTTCAGGGCCATTTAGGCCTAAACCCTAAACCCTAAACCCTAAACCCCAAAAGACCTCAACCCTGACCCCTACACACTAGACCAACCAGCCTCCTAGCCCAAGGGCCGGCTGAGGGTCTTGAGCTTTGCGGGGGCTCATTCCTTTCTAAACCTCCCGCGAACCGAAGATGAGTCTCTTTGTTGGATGTCCTTCCCTTAAACAGGCAACTTCGAGCCCTAGACCCTAAAGCCCCACACCCTAAACCCTACACCTAAACCCTAAGCCCTGAACCCTACACCCTACACCCTACACCCTACACCCTAAACCCTAAACCCTAAACCCTAAACCCTAAACCCTAAACCCTAAACCCTAAACCCTAGACCCTAGACCCTAAACCCTAAACCCTAAACCCTAGACTCGACACTGCCTCCTTTGCAGGTTCGGGTTCGCCTGAGAGACGCCTGGCCTGGGGATGCAGGGCCTGGAAAACTTGGCCCTATACTCACATGTGCGGGTTTCCGAATTTTGGGTTTAGGGTTTAGGGTTTAGGGTTTAGGCATATAGACCCCAAATTGTAGGATCCTCTTATAGTAAGGACCCCAATGAGGTACCCCTAGTATCGCAAACCCCCCCACATGTTGTTTATGGTTTTAGAAGAATAGCGTTCATTTGTACCTTTTTTTCTTGGGAGGGGGGGGGGGGTGTCCCTTTAAGAGAATCTCTACTCTTTGGGTTTAAAACAGGGGTAGCCGTATTTTCGGAATTCCCAGTTGTCGTTGCTGATTGTAGAGTATTACCGTTACTTTATTGAAATAAACAGTAAATGAATACACACACATATTATATATATATATATATATGTATGAATACATATATAGATATGTGTGTGTAAGGGCACAGTATATAGAAATATACATATACTACTTTCGAAACGCAATGCCTGACCACAAGCCAAACGTAATGCCTGACCACGGGCCCGATAGATGATAACCTCATCCCCGACCAGCACGGTAGCCAGGCTGAATTCGAGAGGAATTTGCTAATGCCAGCTGCACGAATTGGTCCGAGAGTGGCTCTTCCGTCTGCACGGTTGGACTTAAACGCGCTAAGATACTGAAGGGTTTAGGATATAGGGTGTAGGGTTTAGGCTTTAGGGTTAGGGTTTAGGATTTAGGATTTAGGGTTTCGGGTTTCGGGTTTTGGGTTCATCGGCTTGCAAGAGAGTTTGATCGCAACTGTCTGCGCGATCTTGCTTCAGCTACGTTTGCCGCGGGGCAGAGTCGTGCTGAGCCCCCAAAACCTACATCCTAAACCCGAAGCCCGCAGTCCTAAACCCCCAAAACCATCCCCCATAGACCCCTAAACCCTAAACCCGCCTAAACCCTAAACCCTAAACCCTAAACCCTAAACCCTAAAACCTTGTTTAAAGCGCTAAAGGTCGGGATTCGGGTGTACATGTTTTTTGCCTCCTCCGCTGGGCAGACTGCCAGCAAGGGCCGATGCACGCCCATTGCGCTTTGTGGTCGGTCTCTTTGAGATGGTCCTAAGCAGAGAGAAGAGGCAGAGGTTTAGGGTTCAAGTTGGAGGCTTGGGTTAGGGGTTTAGGGTTTAGGGTTTAGGGTTTAGGGTTTAGGGCATGTAACCCAAGGTTCCCTAGCACTCCCCACTACTCCAGAAGTCTTCCCTAAGCTTGCATAAGGTTCCCTAAATACTTACCGTTACTTACCCCCATGAACCCTCCTTCCTTACGGACCCTATAATTCCAATTGTAGGTCCTTCTGGAACATTTTCTGGAGGGTTTAGGGCATTTATATCCCCAATTATGGATTTACTTCTCATAGCCCCCCCCAAGTCCCCTAAGTAGGCTATAAGTAGACTTGGCAGTGGGGTTATAAGTACGCACCCATGAACCTCCAAGTATTGTTGCACCAGGTACACGAATAAACCCCTACTTAAAGGTTCATGGGCGGTCAGAAGTGGCGTTCTGAGTGGGTAGCTATAAAGCTATAAACCCTACACCCTACACCCTTAACCCTAAACGTGATAGCCCGAATCCAATGTAGGAAGTCATGGGCCTGCTTCTATTTTTCCAGGAGTTTCCAGCTAAACGCTACCGAAGCCCCAAACTCTAAACCCTATAAGCCCGAAGCCCTAAACCCTAAACCCTAAACCCTAAATCCCAGTTTGAGTGGGTGGAACGCGCCTCCAACTCAAAGAGCCGAGCCCTTGGAGTTTTTTTGACACGGCGGGGGGGGGGGGGGGGGGGGGGGGGAGTGAGGGTGAGTGGTTAGGGTTTAGGGTTTAGGGTTTAGGGTTTAGGGTTTAGGGTTTAGGGTTTAGGGTTTAGGGTTTAGGGTTTAGGGTTAGGGCCCTTCTTCGACCCTGTAGCCTAAAGACCCAGGCCTTAAACGCAAGAATGCACACCCCAAACTTTACGGGCTTCTAAACTCTAAGCCCTAAACTCTAAACTCTAAATTCTAGGCTCTAAACTCTCAACTCTAGACCCTAAAAACTAGACCTTAAGACCCTAGCCTGGAATTTATAGGCTTGGAGGCTAAGGGTGTCAGGCCGGATTGTTGCCATCATGGGGGAGTTCCCCACAACCTCCCCCCTTCCCCCCAAGGTTTTAGAGGGCGCTGGTATCTGTAAGGTGCCAGGGTCTCCTAAACCCTAAACCCTAAACCCTAAACCCTAAACCCTAAACCCTAAACCCTGAACCCTGAACCCTAAACCCTAATTCCGCAATTAGGTTTAGGGTTCGGAGTTTAGGGTTTAGGGTTCAGGAAACCTTGGCACCTTATTGGGGTTCTGATATTTGTGGGATCCTACATTTCTAAACCCAAAGCCCTAAACCATAAATCCTAAACCCTAAACCCTAACCCCTAAACCCTAAACCCCAATTAAACCCTAAACCCTAAACCCTAAACCCCAAGCCCTATTGCAAGTTGAGTTTATGGCGCATCCGACTGGGCTCTAGCTACGGCGGCAGAAACCCTAAACCCTGAACCCTATTTTTTCTTTGTGGTGCTTTACTGTAACTTTAGATCCTTAGCTTTTTTGGGTTTATTATTGGGTTTCTTAATATGGCAGCTAAAAACTTGATTTTTAGCTACCCTTCTGAGTGCAGTCAAGTTTTGGGGGTCCCTGATTCTCGTAAATCCCATATGGAGCTCACGCACCCAGTCCAGTCTCCCCGAGTGTCTTGAAGAGCTGAGAGTGTGTGGTGGGTGAGTTTCGGGTTTAGGGTTTAGGGTTTGGGGTTTAGGGTTTAGGGTTTGGGGTTTAGGGTTCGGGGTTTAGGGTTTAGGGTTCAGGGTCCCCCCCCCCCCCGTCGTCCACTGTAGAGTATCGGCTGGAACTTCCCCGAGCCACCAGGCATGCAGCACGACTCGAGATAAGAAGGCCCATAGGGTTCAGGTTTTAGGGTTTAGGGATGGGTTTAGTGTTTATTTAGGGTTTAGGGTTTAGGGTTTAGGGCTTCAGAGTTAACAAAACCTTGAAACCCCTAAAACCACAAACGAATACCAAATGCAAAACAGGACGCACCCAATTTCAGGGTTTAGGGCGAAGGCAATCCCAAGCCAAACCCGAAACCCGAAGCCCTAAACCCCAAACCCTAGGCTCCAGACCCCTATGTAAGTCCCTAAACCCTAAACCCTAAACCCTAAACCCTAAACCCTAAACCCTAAACCCTAAACCCTAAACCCTAAACCCTAAACCCTAAACCCTAAACCCTAAAAGTACCCATGAACCTCCAGGTATTGTTCATTGTTCCACGTGGAGGCTCCTTGTAGAAGTCTCTCGAGTCGTCGTATCATTAGGAACCAAGCAGTGCCCTTTAGGGTTCAGAGGGTTTAGAGTTGTAGGGTTGTAGCGTAGGGTTTAGGGTTTAGGGTTTAGGGTTTAGGGTTTAGGGTCTAGGGTTTAGGGTTTAGGGTCTAGGGTCTAGGGTTTAGGGTTTAGGGTTTAGGGTTTAGGGCTTAGGGAGAGCCTATTCTTGTACGTCTTTGTTATACGGGCCAGAAATTCGCGGGTCCATCACCTAGAGATTTCAGAGTTCAGAGCTTTTTTTGGTTTTTGTTGGGTTTAGGGGGGCTTGTCAGGTCTAGGTTACGAGGATGCCAGGGGCCGGGGAATTTCCCAATTTCTGTGGCTCTCTCGCAGCCGCAGCAGACGAACCATCCTCCGCACGGCAAGCGCCTGGAAAACAGCTTCGTGTGCGAGCTTTTTCTTTCTGTTTTTTTCAGGGTGACCTGCTGACCCCCAAAACCCTACAAGTTGTATACAAGGTTGTAAGCTCTAAACCCTAAACCCGAAACCCTAGTGTACCAAGCAAGACAACCAGAAGCTTGCCACAGCTTTCGAGGAATGGAGGGGTCGAGGAAGGAGCTACTTTCGATTTGCGCAAGCCCCAAATGCAAGAGGACAACTTACAGTACGCTCACGCTCCAGGTGATGATAACTTGTCAACTTCCCGCAAAGTGAAACTGCAGCCGGGCCTTCTGGGGATAGAGCACGGCACCGTTGCTGAACGTCTGGCACTTCAGGGCAGTCAGCAAGGGGAACTACCCCAATCCTAAACCCCCGATGAGGCCCCGGCCCCAACCTCTGAAAGGCCTCAACCCGAAGCAAACCTCAGAAGCTTCACTCCCAAAGCCCTAAGGGTTCATCCTACGTAAGCCGATCCCCCGCAAGCCTACACCCTAAGCCCTATAAACCCCAAGCACTTGGAACTGATCTGCCTGCCCTGGACAGACGCTGCCTCCAAGAAGCACTGGCAAGGCCGTGCGCGGTTTAGGGGTTTTAGAGGTTTACGGGTTAGGGTTTAGGGTTTAGGGTTTAGGGTTTAGGGTTTAGGGTTTAGGGTTTAGGGTTTAGGGTTTAGGGTTTAGGGTTTAGGGTTTAGGGTTTAGGGTTTAGGGTTGGGGTTGGGGTTGGGGCTTCAGGGACGAGGGTTAGGTGTCTGTGGCGGGTCACAAGTTTTGGCGCTGCGGGGGTTTAGAGGTGCAGGGTGTGGGACTCCGGGGTGTCGGGCTTTAGGGCATACCCCTAGACCCGATATCCTAAACCCTAAACCCTAAACCCTAAACCCTAAACCCTAAACCCTAAACCCTAAACCCTAAATATAGGCTTTAGGGCCAAGTGGGCCAGCAGTTTTTGAGGCAGGGGACCCCAGGCCGGGTTCGAAGAGCCGCCCTCCGAACCCTAAACCACCTGCAAAAACCTAGAGTTTGGGGTTTAGAGCTAACTTGGGTTTTGGGTTTAGGGTTTAGGGTTTAGGGTTTAGGGTTTAGGGTTTAGGGTTCAAGGTTTAGGGTTTAGGGTTTACGGCTAACTTGGGTTTAGGGCTCATGGGCTCATGGCATGAGAGCTATGTCCCCCATGTTTGACCTGAGACGCCAAGTCTTGAACACCCTGAGCAATGTCCGCCTCCGAAGTGGTGTCAAAGCAGGATCCTCATAGGTATACTTGTAACCTTCAGTGCCCTACCAGTAAGCCGAAAAAACACCAAACCAAAAAAACCTTAAACGGAACACTCTGTCGGGGGATGGGGGGGGGGGGAAGGGTGGGCAGAAACAGTTGGGTGCAGGTCACGCTCATCGGCACCACAACTACCTATGGCAACTACTCGTTCTTTACCCCTGCCCAGGCCGTGCCTCGTCTTTGTTTTTCTTAAGTTGTTTGACTTAGGGCTTGGTCTTTTTAAGCCGCGTTGTTCGTGCATTGTAGGTTGTAACAGGGGGAAACTTTCCTAATATGGTTCTTCAAAAAGCCTTGTTACAGGGTTCTTGAGGTTTTGGCAGGCTTAGCGGGCAGGATTTTAGGGCTTCTAGGGCTTTTAGGTCTTTTGGAAACTTTAAAGGGTCGACAGGGCGTCGGGTTTTCCTTTGGGTGTTTGGGGCGTATTTTCTGGCTTTCACTCTTTGTCGGTTTTGAAGGCTTGTTAGGGTTTTTGTAAGGTTTATAGAGGGGGCCTGTCGGATTGTCAGAGGGTTAGTGTTGGGATGTTCTCCCTTATACTTATACTAACATTCCTTAATAGGGATTATAGTTGCCCCTACCATAATCCCGATGAAGGACTGTTAGTACAAGGGGAAACATCCCAAGTCCTAACCCTAAACCCTAAACATTATACCCTATACCCTATACCCTAACCCCTAAACCCTAAACCTTAAACCCTAAACCCTAAACCCCAAACCCAAAGCACAATGGCCTTTTAGGTTTTCACGGTGGTAAGAGAGAGGGCTCGGCTCCTTGAGGCCTCCTAGGCTCAACGGCCTGCAGTGGATGGCTTACTCCCTAACCCCAAACCCTAAACCCTAAACCCTAAACCGTCTTAAGATTCCCAAAGGTCCCTCGGTCCCTAAGGTTCCCTAAGGTTCCCCGAGGTTCCCCGAGGTTCGCGAGGGTTCCCTAGATTGTCCTAGGGTTCCCCAAAGTCCTAACATTCCCTAAATTTCCTCAGGTTCCCTAGGTACCCCCCTTGAACCCCCCCTCCCTGAAGAACCCTAGAATTAAGTTTAGGGCCTAGGGTTTCAGTGTAGGCCCCCGGGATGTTTCAGGTTCTTTCTTTCCGCCTTGAGCTTGGGAGGTGTATTATCGTACCTAATCCCTAAACCCCGAAGCGGCCCTAACTACCCTGATCCAAGCATCGAGATGACCACCAGCATCGGAAGTCATGGCAGCAGCATCAGTAGGGCCTACTGAGTATTATGAAATTCCCAGTGTTATTAGCTATCGAATTTCATAATACTCAGTAGGCCAGTGTGGATGTATTTGGATGCATTTGCAGGCTAGGTCCAAACCAAAACCCCCTCTGGCCCCACGACTCCCACGTCCAGAGCCCCTCGGCCCGAGAAGCCGAGAGCCCCTGAGTCCAGAATCCAACTATATATCTGCCGAAGAACCCTAAACATATAATTGATGCTGCCCTTGTAAGGAAGATCCCCTCCTTTTTTTGGGACCCTAACGCCTACAACCTAAGTCCTAAACCCTAAACCCTACTTGGGTTCTCTTAAGCAAGTAGTAGAGCCCCCTGAACCCCCCAAATGAGCTTCGAAGCTCCGACGCCCAGGGTGTGGACCCAGGCTGGAATTGGGGTGAGGGCTTGGGGTTTAGGGTTTAGGGTTTTGGGTTTTGGGTTTTGGGTTTTGGGTTTAGGGTTTAGGGTCTAGGGTCTAGGGTTCAGGGTTTAGGGTTTAGGGTTCAGGGTGGGGGGGTTTGGGGCTTTCTCTGAGCCTGCACGGCGCAAGCGCGGCTTCGGGTTTGAGGGTGCTGGGTTAAGGGTGCGCAAGAAAATGTGCCCTGAAGCTTGAAGACTTGAGGGTGCTTAGAGTCCAGGAACCCTAAACCATTTTAGGTGTATAATAGGGGTCGGAATATTCACTATCCATATTCCCTTACAGTCCCTATATATGTTTATACTAATTATGATAGCCCCCCAACACCCTCTTCTATTGTTAAAGTCCCTATGGTAGAGTTGAGGGTTAACCCTACAGTAAGCCCTAAACCCCAAATCCTAATCCGGAAGATCGAAGCCGTTTTGGGAGTTGTGACTGAGGATTGATGAGAAGCCTACACCAGAAACCCTAAACCCGAAACCCGAAAAACCCGAAGCCCCAGACCCTACACTATCCTACGCCCTGCAACCCTAAAACCCTAAAACCCTAAACCCTAAAAACCCTAAACCTTAAACCCTAACCCTTAAAACCACTATCCTGAGCCCTGCAACCCGGTAGGGCTAGGGCTTCGGCTGCTCCATGTCCCTTGGCCCAAAGGGCTCCCAGGAATGCTCCTTAGATTCTTGGTAGCCGAGTGGTACCCTTCTGCCCTTGTTGTTTAGGTTCCCTTATAAAGTGACCAACAACCAAAAGCGCGTACCCTTATTACGATATGGCTCCTGGGCGACCAAGGATGGCAATCCTAACATGATTCAAGCAAATCTGTCCTTAAACCCTAAACCCCGAACCCTTAACCCTTAACCCTAAACCCTAATCGCTGGGCAAGCCCTTCCAGCCCAGCAGGCGAAACCTCTGAGCCCTAAACCTCTCAAAGCATGCCTGAAGTTCAGGGTCTAGGGGTTTAGGGTTTTAGGGTTTAGGGCTAGGGTTTAGGGTTTAGGGTTTAGGGTTTAGGGTTTAGGGTTTAGGGTTTAGGGTTTAGGGTTTAGGGTTTAGGGTTTAGGGTTTAGGGTTTAGGGTTTAGGGTTTAGGGTTTAGGGTTTAGGGTTGCGCCTCATAGCCCTCTGAAGCTGCTGCGGAGGCGCCCTTCCGCCCCAATCCCCTGCGCCTGGTGCCCCTGCCGCCGTCACGCCGGGAACTGCCGGGGCCTCCCACGGGGCTTTTGGGGTTTCGGGGTGTTTGGGGGTTTAGTTTAGGGTTTAGGGTTTAGGTTTTAGGGTTTAGGGTTTAGGGTTTTGGGGCTTTTGGGGTTTTGGGGTGTTTGGGGGGGGGGGGGGGGGTTGGGGTTTTGGGGGGTCGTGGGAAGGTTTTGGGGGTTTCGTTTAGGCTATCGCTTTGAGGGGCTTTGGGGGTTTAGTTTAGGATTTGGGGTTTGGGGTTTAGGGCTTAGTGTTAGGGGTCTAGCTCATCCTTTTGGGGAGAAGCGTCGCATTTCAGAGAAGGAGGGCCAGAAGTACATAACTCGTTTTGGGGGTCCAGCATAGGAAAGTCTCCTGCGGGTTGAATCCAGCAGCCCTGAATTCAGGAATATTCCAAAATAGACTTGGACCTCGACAATATCTTGACGGGAATTAAAGGGGTATAGTATTCTGGTCCACACCCTAATCCCGAAACCCTAAACCACCCTTTCAACTTCAGATGTCAGTGTTCAAGGGTTGGTCTATCTCCTCTGCAGCCGACACATTCAGCCTCGACACTCCCTAAGTACACATGAGGGTGATGGTTTAGGGTTCAGGGTTTAGGGTTCAGAGTGCAGGGTTTTAGCACCCCAAACCCCTAAACCCTAAAAAACCCTTCACCCCAAACCCTAAATCCTAACCCCCCCCCCCGCCCCAAGCCCCAAGCCATGCGTGGACCGAGGTCTCTTTGCCGATGCCAAGCGTCCACATCTCAGCTCCACAGCCCATGATCTGAGTCCACGCACAGGGAGCTTCCGAGCCCATGTGTTTCAGGGCTTGTTTCCTGTTTCCATGGAACTTGGGTTTGTGTGAGTATATACATATATATATATATGTATATATATATATATGATTGCGTTTAGCGTGTCAGAACCCCTGACCCACCTACCCCCAGTCCATGGTATCCCCACCCCCACCCACGCCCCCCTCCGTCATAAACCCAAACCCGTCACCCAAGCACTTTCTCCTATCCCCTATACCGTTAGCCGAAAACCCACAGCCGTAAACAAACCCTGAAAGAACCGTAGACCAACAAACGAAAAAACAATGGGGTGCGAGGGGAGGAGGGGGGAGGCTTGGGGTTTAGGATTTTGGTTCACGACATGGGGCGGCTTCGAATTTGGGATTGTGATGTTCTTCGCTCTTGAGCAAGTACTCAGGGGCCAACCGAATAAGGGACCATCACTGGCCCTTGGCCCTGAACCCTAAGCCTTAAAGATATCTTGAAGCCCCTATAAAACATGCAAACCATACGGTTTAGGGTTTAGGGTTTAGGGTTTAGGGCTTAGGGCTTAGGGTTTAGGGTTTAGGGTTTAGGGTTTAGGGTTGGGTTTAAGCACGGGAGACTAAGCAAGCAACATCAACATCTCTGGGCCGCACCCCTTCCGCAAGGCCACAGCGACCACGATGCCGGCACCCTTGCAGCATTCAATGGACTGAGGGGTTCAGGGTTTAGGGTTTAGGGTTTAGGGTGTAGGGTTTGGGGTTTGGGGTTTAGGGTTCCACTCCCCCCAGGTGCCCCCCATACTTCCCTCCTCTTAGGGTTCTACCGAACGGCCCTCCACCCTAAACCCTACACCCCCATCTTCGCTGGTCTCTCTGGCACCTCGCATCTCAGAATGCCAAACCCCATGGCCCGGAGTTCAAAACTTGTGAGGCCTTTGTGATGTAAAGTTAGGCTTTGGAGCATAGCGCCAAGTTCTTTAGGGCTTTAGGGGTTGAGGGTTCAACCAGAACGAGACTTGGCCCCCCTAAACCATCAACCCGACAACCACAAACCCCGAACGGCCTAAACCCCTTTCTCCCTTCAACCCCTACAAAACTCTAAGGTCGGCAACATGGGCCCCTTAGTGTATGGGCCCCTATGATATGAAGTGTCTATGAGGGCTATTTGACAAGGGACCCAAATTCAGGGCCCATACTCCCTAAATTCCCTAAATTCCCTAAATTCCCTAAATTCCCTAAATACCCTAAACCCTAAACCCTAAACCTTATAACAAAACCTGAACCCCTTGTGACTTCCCTTAAAAGCCACTCCATGATCCCTCGGAGCCTCTTCAATCCCCTTTACACCCCTTGAAGACCCAGGGTTTAGGGTTCAGGGTTTAGGGTTTAGGCCCCCAAGCCCCAAACCCTAAACCCTTGACGCTCAATCCCTTGGCCCCGTCCCAGTAAATCTAAGCATTTACCCCCTTCTACGACCTTAGCCCCTGCCGTAAACCCTAAACCCCAAAACCCCTAGACCCTTACCCGCTCTCGCACCCCGTAAGCCCTGACTTGATACCCTTTTACCACTGTATCCCCTAAACCCCTACCCTTTAAACCCTGAACAGCCCCCCCTTTTTTACCTAACACCCCCTCTTCTTAAACCCTTCAACCCGAAACACTATTTCAAACCCCTTTGAACCCAAAGCCCTAAACCCCTAAGCCCTCTTAACCCCCCCCCCCCCCCAACCCTTGAAACCCTTGAAACCCTTGAAACCCTTGAAACCCTAAACCCTAAACCCTAAACCCTGAACCCTTTCGCCCTGGAAGGCCCTGGCTTCGGTCAAGCTGCCCACAGCTGCAGGGTCCGGCGGGCCTTGAGTTTAGGGTTTAGGGTTTAGGGTTTGGGGTTTAGGGTTTAGGGTTTAGGGTTTGGGTGGCCGGGTTTTCCGGGTTAGGGTTTAGGGTTTACGGTTTGGGGTTGAGGGTGTTGGGGTTTAGGGTGTAGGGTTTAGGGATACAGTTGTTAAGGCTTAAGGGTTAGCGTCGAGGGTTGAGCATTTCGGGATGCAATTGAGAGGCAATATCACAAATCTCTGGAACATATGATTGTTCCTGCGAACCCAAATTTGCCAGAGATGTATTCACAGTCTGTTCACGAGGTAATTGGCAACCCTCAGATCAATTCTTGGGCCGGTTTTCTGTTCAGCCGGCAACCGGTGTTTGGGATTGTTTAGGTTTTCCTCCTGCTGCTGCTGCTGCTGCTGCTGCTGCTGCTGCTGCTGCTGCCGCCGCCGCCGCCTCTGCTGCCGTTGTTTTGCTTGGCTTTGCTAGGCGTGCGCAGTCGAGCCCAATAATGATGCTGCATGTCCTTCTATCAACATGCTTTAGCGCTAACCCCACTGAGCAAGGTTTTGCCAGCCTCCCGAACCTTGTAAACGCATCCTTCAACTGAATCCGTCAAGCCTCTAACCCTATGCCCTAAACCCTAAACCCTAAACCCCTAAACCCCTAAACCCCTAAACCCCTAAACCCCTAAACCCCTAAACCCCTAAACCCCTAAACCCCTAAACCCCTAAACACCTAAACCCCTAAACCCCTAAACCCCTAAACCCCTAAACCCCTAAACCCCTAAACCCCTAAACCCCTAAACCCCTAAACCCCTAAACCCCTAAACCCCTAAACCCCTAAACCCCTAAACCCCTAAACCCCTAAACCCCTAAACCCTAAACCCTAAACCCTAAACCCTAAACCCTTGCCAGGATGATCCACGGCCAAGTCGGAGTCCAGGTCGGCAACGTCCGGCGCATCCGCTGACCGAACGGGCCCGAAATTTAGGTTTAGGGTTTAGGGTTTAGGGTTCAGGGTTCAGGGTTCAGGGTTTAGGGTTTAGGGTTTGGGGGGGGCAGGGGGCAAGTTTTGCTTCGCGCTTTTCCGGAAATCGGTTCATCTGTGCTGGCCCGCATACGAGCGAACCTGCGGCACGATTTTCCCCGTGGATCTTGCTCACGGCCGTAGGTGCACACCTCCGCGAGGCTAGCACCAGCGTTTCACCTGTAGAGTTGTTAGGAAGGCTCCCGGGCGAGGTCATTCGTAGCTTCCTTTAGTGGGTTAAGAGAGAGTCTTGCCGTTTTAAAGGCTTGAACGGGCCTACCGAGGTTACAGAGAGAGAAGGGGGCGGAGCTTCATGCTTGCCGTGGCGTCGTCAGAACCCAGGAGAGATCGCGCTTTGTTTCCCAGGGTTTAGGTTTAGGGTTTAGGGTTGTCTCAAGAACTGTGAAATACACAGCACATCGTTTTACGAACCGAAGCTGTACGTGAAGAAGCGGATTTCAAGGTATCTGTTACAAGAGGACCCTGACTCGAATAATCCCTCCCCTGTAGATCTCGGTCTCAAGAATTGTGGCTAGCCCGAGAACAACTGCATTACTTCATGAGTCTTGTTTTAGGGTTTAGGGTTTAGGGTTTAGGGTTTAGGGTTTCGGGTTTAGGGTTTAGGGTTCCAGAACAACTGCATTGCTTCATGAGTCTTGTAGTGGAAGCCCCCGCCCCCTTTCCATCTCAATCGTTTTGCGCAGAACAGACCGTTCCAAACGGTTTGCCATCGCGAGAAAAGAGCCCTAAACCACAAGCCCTAAACCCTAAACCCTAAACCCTAAACCCTAAACGCTTTATCCTAAATCTAACGTCTTCACTTAGACGAATGTGAGCACATCGACCCTCCTCCGTAGACCCACACCCTAGAACCCTGGCTCTAAACCCGAACGCCCTAAAACCCCAAAGCCCTATCTAGGGTGCAGGGTTTAGGGTATAGGGTTTAGGGTTACGGTTAGAAGCCGTAAAGCCCCAAACCCCAGATCCGAAGCACACGGTGCGCGTGTGCCGTCGGCGGAGTCCAACGGCAGCAAGCGCATGCACCAGCTCATTGACCCTAAACCCTAAACCCTAAACCCCTAAACCCCAAAACCCCGAAACCCCGAAACCTCGAAACCCCTAAACCCCTAACCCCTAACCCCTAAACCCTTAACCCTAAACCCTAAACCTAATTCCCTCATTCCCTACTAAGAACCAGTAGGCAAAGTGCCAGGCCCTGCCCCTGAGCAGAATTAGGCTTCCTCCAACTTCTATGCACCCTAGACGGTTTAGGGTTTAGGGTCTAGGGTCTAGGGTTTAGGGTTTAGGGTTTTGGGTTACTCCCCTAACCCTAAGTAAGCCCTATACACAAAACCCAACACCCTATAACCCCAAAGCTGAAACCCTCAGCTCTACACGTTTAGGCCCCTACCCCCCTACCCCCCTACCCCCTTATCCCCCTACCCCCTACCCTACCCCCCCTACCCCCTACCCTACCCTAAACCCTAAACCCTAAGCCCTAAACCCTAGACCCTAAACCCTAAACCCTACACCCTAAACCCTAAACCCTAATGCCAGGAACAGCCGGCCGACCTCACCGAAGGCCCCCGGTTCGGAACTTCTCTAGGGTTTAGGGTTTAGGGTTTAGGGTTTATGTTGAGGGTTTCCTAACCCAGAATGCTTCTGCCCCTAAACCCTCAACCCTAAACCCTAAACCCTAAACCCCAAACCCTAAACCCTAAACCCTAAACCCTAAACCCTAAACCCTAAAACCCTACTGTTGTGCTCCTGCCATCCTCTTTGGGCACCACATTGCTGGTGCCTTCATCCCTAGAAGCTGAAGGCCCCGGTGTCCGCCCGGGGGCTTAGGGTTTAGGGTTTAGGGTTTAGGGTTTAGGGTTTAGGGTTTAGGGTTTAGGGTTTAGGGTTTAGGGGTTTAGGGTTTAGGGTTTAGGGTTTAGTGTTGAGGGCGACAAGGCCTACTTTGCAAGCCCACACAAGCCCTTCCTTATTAAGCCTCAGCAAGGGAATATAGCCTCCTTGCCCGCCCCGTCCCTTACCCCCACAAAAATCCTTGTGAAGACCACCTATAGCCAAGGCATGTAAATATAGCCCTAAACCCCAAGACTTATAGTCAAGGCATGTAGATACAACCCAAAACCCTAAACCCTAGACCCTCATACCACATATAAGCTGCAAGTAGAACCTTGCTTGTAATCCAGAGCCTCGCTGTGCGGCAGGCAGCAAAGCACGCGTGGGCCGGGTCAGCGCGGCAGAAATTTAGGGTTTAGGGTTTAGGCCCCCCCCCCCCCCCAACCCTGCTTGGAGGTTCATGGGCACCGATAACCCCAAATGCGGGTTTCCGAAATTAGAGATACCTCATTGCGGTCCGTATTATGAGGGGCTCCTACTCCTACTATTTTGGGGATCTATTTTGCGCAAACCCGCTAAGTGCCCTCAGGCCCTAGGTAGGTTATAAGTAGACTTGTAATTGGGGTTGTAAGTGCCCATGGACCTCCAAGTGCACCTCAATATCCCTAAACCCCAATTAGACCCTAAACCCTATATCCCTGAACCCTATAAACCCTATAAAGCCGGGGCTTTATATCTCTTCGGGCTTTAGGGCTAACAGGGCCCAGGGTATGAGGCTTAGGCGATTGGGTCGCGCCATACCCCTAAACCCTAAACCCTAAACCCTAAACCCTAAACCCTAAACCCTAAACCCTAAACCCTAAACCCTAAACCCTAAACCCTAAACCCTAAACCCCTTGCTAAGGACCGGCTGTGGAGTTGTCAGGGCTTATGATGTAAGGGTTTACAGGGTTCATAGGGTTCAGGGGATGTTCAAGGGCTCAGAGTTGAGGATGTTGGGGCGTCCATCTCCCGTACTTAGTTAGGTTTAGGGTTTAGGGTTTAGGGTTTAGGGTTTAGGGTTTGGGGTTTAGGGTTTAGGGTTTAGGGTTTAGGGTGGTTCTTCTCAGCTTCTGTCTCGCCCTTGCTTCTCCCTCACCCTCTCGCCTGTTCTAGCACTCCCTCGTCTCTGCTTCAGACCCAAACCCCGAAGCCCCTCCATCCCGAGCCTGCGGTCGAACTTGATACCTTGGGAACCAAATGAACCCTAAAATTGGGACCATGTACCCTACACTGCTATAGTCCTTCTTGGGGTATATGAACCATAAACCCTTTTAGGGTTCATTTGGTTCTCAAGGGTAGGCGTCGCGCTGCACGTGCGTGGAAGGAAGAGTGCCCAGGCTGATGGAGAGCGAGCGGGCCCCCAGGGCGGGGGGAACGCACGGGCAAACGGCCCTGCATGCAGCCGCGATGGCAGAAAACTGCCGTTTTTCAAGGCAGGACCTGCTCCAGATAATCTGGGGGCCTGAATAAAATTTGAATAGGGTTTTGGGGGGTCATTCTAGTGCAATTATAAGGGGACCAGAAGAAGGGAATACTATAGGTAATTATTCCGACCCCTATATTCCAGAAGGCCATGGTTGCAGGACGAGTTCACGACTGCAGCTCCATGAGTGCACTTGAGATCGCGCTGTCGAGCGATTTTTTCTGTCTGGCGACCTGCTACGCGAATGCACTGGACGACCTGGCGAAGTCACAGTTGCTGTATCCATGCGGTTTAGGGGCTTAGGGCTTTAGGGGTTTAGGGCTTAGGGTTTAGGGTTTAGGGCTTCCTGGAGAAGTCCACCCAGGTTTTGTTTTTGACCAAGCTTTCATTTTCCCTGTGTCTGTTTCAGCTCTTTTGTGGATATCGGTTTTCTTTAGGCTGATCCCCTCAGTTCCTGATGAAGCACAGAATCCCATGAGCTTCATGGTTCATTTCCGCAAGCCTACAAATCATCCGTCAACCCGTTAACATTGAGCTTTCAGCCTTCAATCCCTGAGTCCTCTGCAAAACCACCATGAGCCGTATAGATCCTTGAACACTTTACCAATCTACAGCTTCCTGAACCCTTAACCTCCTACCTTAAACGTAAGACCCTGAAAGCATTCAGGGTTCAGGGAGCTGACCACTTTACCTCAAACCCTAAACCCCAAATCGCTAGACCCAAACCTTAGCCCCGAAGCAACCCTACCCTCGGTTCTAAACCATAAAAACCCTACCCCAAACCCACAACCCGCAATCCTAAACCCTAAACCCTAAACCCTAAACCCTAAACCCTCTGAGCCTCTCGGTTCTAGAGGTGAACCGGCCTTTTGGGCAGCGGCAGCAGCCGCTTCAGATGCTGCCCGAGGAGACGCGGAAGGAGGCTCCCGCACAACGGGGCTTCGGGCTCTGGGCTTGCTAGGGTCTAGGGTTTAGGGTTTAGGGCTTAGGGCTTAGGATTTAGGGTTTAGGGTTTAGGGTTTAGGGTTTAGGGTTTATTAGGGTTAGATCTCAAACGGTTTAATTCTGCATTTTCAAGAGCGTCTAGGGCTTTTGGGTTAATGGGTCCATGTGGGTCCGGCGCCTGGGCGGAAATTGCAGCGTTTTTGGTTCCCTAAAGCCTAAACCCTAAACCCTAAACCCTAGGGCTTAGAGTTCAGAGCTGAGGCTTTGAAGAGCTGGGTTAAAGAGCTTCGAGGCTTCCATGGGCTGAAGAGCATCTAGGGCTCTCGGAGCCAAGGGAGGTTTGGGGTTTTAGGGATTAAACGGTTTAGGGTTTAGGGCTTGTGTCAGATTTAAAGCGGCAGGGACTATTTTAGGATGGGGGGGGGGTTGGGGAACCGATCTGGCAGCTGGTTATTGTGAGGGGCCCATGCAGGGCGGTTTGTGTAGGATTCAGGCTCAGACAACAAGGGAGTTGAGGGTTGAGGGGTTCGCGGGTCAGTTGACGATTGTAAGTGCTGTACTCAGTACTCGCTTCTCTTGCTCATTGTTGTCCACGGTTTCCTGGACCCTATACCCTAAACCCTACAGCCGCACATCTTAGTTTGGGAAGGGGAGGGGTCGATGGCGTATTTGGGTGCATTTACTAGGACCCAGAGTAGGCCGGCATTCCTCTTTTTTTGTGGCTTAGGTTCCCTCGTAGGACCCTGTAAACCGAAAAGTGCACCCTTTTTATTCAGGTTGCTCTTGGGTCCCCACAGCCCCAAGCCAATACACTCCATAGTCCGCCGAAGCACTTTTGCCCAACGCCACCCATAGGGGAAGGTAAGTCATGAGCTTATAGACAATTGAGCTACGTATCTTGCTCACGAATAGTTCACGAATCCACTCCCATGATTGCCGTTCCTGAATGTCAGCACCGACGATGTCGGAGAATGTTGCGTGCCTCAGGGCTTAGGGTTTAGAGTTTAGGGTTGTCACTATGCTTTTCTCAACCCATGGTCACACCCGAAAGCACACACACACAAGGCATGGTGTTTAGGACGTCTGGATTTTGGACCTTTGTGAAATCAGCGAAGTGATCTACAACCATCGGCTTTTAAACTCCGACTCCTAGCAGCCATGTGGCGTCGCGTGGCGCAGCCCCTGGCCGCCGCGGCGCTGCCGGCGGCCGTGGCCGTGCAGCGGCAGGGCGCGCACTGCGCCAAGACAGAACTCTTGCTGTCGGCTTTTAGGGTTTAGGGTTTAGGGTTTAGGGTTTAGGGTTTAGGGTTTAGGGTTTAGGGTTTAGAGTTTAGGACTGAGGGCTGAGGGTTTAGGGAGTTCTGGTTCAGGGTAGGGAGTTGAATTGGGGTTTAAACCCCTAAACCCTAAACCCCAAACCCTCAGGTTGTGGGGCTTTAGGGAGCCCGTGAGGGCAGGCTAAGTTGGCTGAGGCACTTCAAGCTCGCCATAGCTCGCCTCTCCCCACCAAGGAAATTACACCCCTTGCGCAGGGGGGTCCAGGGTGTGGGCGTTAATTAGGCCTTGGGGTTGTAGGGCTTCTAAACCCGAAGCCCGAAACCCTAAGCCGCAAGCCGTAAACCCTAAACCCTGAACCCTAAACCCTAAACCCTATAAGCCCTAAAAGGGGCCAAGAGCGCATCCCCTCTCACGGTCGATCGGCTAGATGCTAGCATCCTAAGCCCCTAGGGTTTAGGGTTTAGGGTTTAGGGTTTAGGGTTTAATTAGGGTTTAGGGTTTAGGGTTTAGGGTTTAGAGGAACAAGCCCTTTGACCCCACTTCTGACACATTCGCCCCCAGATCCTGAGACGAGGTGAGACCTGGTCCAACAAGAAGAAAGGCCGGCCGCCCTTTGCCAAGTTACCCTAAACCTCACATAGGGCAAACCCTAAACCCTAAACCCTAAACCCTAAACCCTAAACCCTAAACCCTAAACCCTAAACCCTAAGCCCGAAAGCCGTAAATTGTCCCGAAGCCTGGAGCCCCAGATCCTAAACCCGAAGCTCGAAGCTTGACAACTCCCGAAACCTAAGCCCTAAACCTAAACCCGAAAGCCTCGTGGTCTGAGGCTTTGGAGGGGTTTACGCCCTAAACCCGGAACACTAGCCCTAAACCCTAAACCCTAAACCCCAAACCCTAAACCCTAAACCCCAAACCCTAAACCCTAAACCTGACACCTGCAACCCTGCGCCAGGCTGTCCTACAGCACATCCAGTGCAGCCGAAGTCGCCCGTGCCCTCGGACATCGACATCGCCCAGTCGGCCCCCCTTCACCGAATTTCTTAAGGGTTTGGGTTTAGGGTTTAGGGTTTAGGGTTTAGGGTTTGGGGTTTCGGGTTTAGGGTTTAGGGTTTAGGGTTTAGGGTTTAGGGTTTAGGGTTTAGGGTTTAGGGGTGGGTTGAGGTTGTGATTTGAGAGTTTCGGGTACGGAGTTTAGATCACCACCCAAGCCACACATCCATCACGTGCCCCCTAAGCCCCCCCACCCTGAACTCTTGAGCCCTGAAACTTAAGGATCTAGGGTTTAGGGTTTAGGTTCTTGGGTAGGACCCTAAACCCTAAACCCTAAACCCTAAACCCGAAGCCCTAAACCCTAAGCCCTAAACCCTAAACCCTAAACCCTAAACCCTAAACCCTAAACCCTAAACCCTAAACCCTAAACCCTAAACCCTAAACCCTCCCCCGAACCCTACTCTTTATACGATCCCTTCCTGAGATCCCCGAAATGGTTTAGTCTGGGAGCTCCCGCCAGCCTCAATGTCAAAACATCTTTCCAAAGAATGTGGAGACGCCGTATCGGGTTCAGGGTTTAGGGTTTAGGGTTTAGGGTTTAGGGTTTCGGGTTTCGGGTTTCGGGTTTCGGGTTTCGGGTATGGGGTTCGGTTCAGGGTCCTGTTTTGAAAAAACAAACTTCAGGGACACTAGAAAGTCAGCCCCGCTAGGGGTCGGGGGGTGGGGGGGGGGGGGGTGATGGAGAGGGGCCCTTAAACCCTAAACCCTAAACCCTAAACCCTAAACCCTAAACCCTAAACCCTAAACCCTAAACCCTAAACCCTAAACCCTAAACCCTAAACCCTAAACCCACCCTAAACCTTAAATCCTAAGCATTAAATCCTGAATCCTGAACCCTGAACCCTGAACCCTTGCCAAAAAATGGGGTTGGGATTCAAACGTTTAGGGGCCGAAGAATTTCTAGGCTTTTAGGGCTCAAGAACCAGAAGAAAGACCTTCGTGCCTTCAAAGCCTCGAATCCCTAGACCCCGAGCCTCAGAAGCCATAAACCCTGCAACCCGCAACCCTAAACCCTAAACCCTAAACCCTAAACCCTAAACCCTGAACCACCCCAACCCCTAAACCCTCAACCCTTCGATTCGGCGGCGGTGGCGGGCAGGTTCAGCCTGTGCCCGTGAAGCAGGCCAAGAGTTGACGGAGCCGAGGGCAGAGACATCCCTTAGGGTTTAGGGCTAGGGTTTCGGGTTTAGGGTTTAGGGCTAGGGTTTAGGGTTTCGGGTTTAGGGTTTAGGGCCTAGGGTTTTGTGGGTTTCACTTCTTGGTTTCTTGTGTCTGCGTGGAAAATTTCGCCCTGAAACCTAACTTGGTTTCCTTCAACCATGGTTTGTGCGTCCATGGACGACCGGCCCAGCAAGGGCGTAAGGTTGATGCCCTAAACCCTAAACCCTAAACCCTAAACCCCAAACCCTAAACCCTAAACCCCAAATCCGAAACCCTCAACCCTAAACCCTCAACCCTCAACCCTAAACCCTAAACTCTAAACCCTAAACCCTAAACCCTAAACCCTAAACCCTAAACCCTAAACCCTAAACCCTAAACCCTTGCTTGCTGCACATGTTGAACTCCTCGGTTGGCCCACGGCACATTGTCCATTTTCCGTGGTGGAGATAAGAGGATCAAATGGGTGTTTACGACATTAGGGATACATTGTTGGGGTCCTTATGGAATCTTCCGACTATTTCTATTGCTGCATTACGATTATGAGTATTATGACAATTATGCTTGTTTACTGTTAGCAACATGATGATCTACCATTCTGCTTGTCATTGCTATGAATTCTACTAATGCTGTTGATACGACTGTCCATACTATTAATACGGTGAATACTCATATTCACACTATTATCCGTACGATTGTTAATGCTATTAAGACGATTTATTATTATACTAGCAACACTATGAGGGTAGTTTCCTAAGTTAGGGTCCCTTTTTGGGTACCCATTATAAGGCAGCACCCTTTAAAACGGGGATCCCAAAAAGGAC
The DNA here is from genome assembly GCA_905221605.1 of Symbiodinium natans. Lineage (NCBI taxonomy): Eukaryota > Dinophyceae > Suessiales > Symbiodiniaceae > Symbiodinium > Symbiodinium natans. The sequence goes on along the minus strand of CAJNDS010002080.1, from coordinate 851,497 downwards.
CCTAATTTAGAGAACGCACCCATGAATACTCTTCCCCCACATAGTGTGTCAGCACTAAAGGGTTCCGACGTCCAGAGTACGAGGGACCAGATCGAAATCATGAATTTCAAAGTCGGAGCCCTAATCCCCAAGCGGGCCCCACACGAGCCCTAATTGAAGTCTTAAGCCCTAAGCCCTAAACCCGAAACCCGAAAACCCTAAACCCTAAACCCTAAACCCTAAACCCTAAGCCCTAAGCCCTAAACCCTAAACCCTAAACCGTAAAACCTAAACCCTAAACCCTAAACCCAAGCCAAATCCTCCCAAAGCCCTTGTGAGCCCTCTTGTGAAGGTCTTCTCAGGCGCGTTTGGCCTGAAAGACGAGGACAGTGCGCCCGATGAGGGGTACTTGAAAAGCTTGGGCTGTGCGGTTTGGGGCTAGGGTCTATGTAGGGTTTAGGGGTTTCGGGGTTTTGCCTTTTAAGGTTCAGCTAGGGTTTAGGGTTTAGGGTTTAGGCTTTAGGGTTTAGGGTTTAGGGTTTAGGGTTTAGGGTTTAGGGCTTAGGGCTTAGGGTTTGAGAGCTTGGGGTTGAGCGTTCAAGGTTTCCAGCACTGGTTGGCGATGCCCATGCGGGCGTGGGGGCTTGTCAGTGTGGGGGGCTTCAAGCGGAGGAAGAGGGCCAGTGATGAGACTTTAGGGTTTAGGGTTTAGGACCTTAAACCCTAAACCCCAAACCCCAAACCCCAAACCCCAAACCCTAAACCCTAAACCCTAAACCCTAACCCTAAACTTTAAACCCTAAACCCTAAACCCTCCATGACTCCATCCATCCTTGCCACTGTCAGCCTCGGATTCGGAAATGTCGGAACCAGAAAGTTGCCACTTCTCGGCTTGGGTGGCAGGATTATGGGTCACTTACTTGGTAGCCCAGTGGTACCCTTGATTCATTTTTTTTTTTAAAAACTTTGTAGTGCTTTACTGTAACTTTAGATCTTTAGCTTTTTGGGGTTTATTGGGTTTCTTAGTAAGGCAGCTAAAAGTTGAATTTTTTACTACCCTCCTAAGTGCAGCCAAGTTAGTTGGTAGCCCAGTGGTACCCTTTATTTGTTTTTTTAAGTTCTGGGTTCCTTATAAGTAACCACCCCGAAAAATGGTGCCCTTATTGTAATATGGTTACCGGGCTACTAAGCTAATGGGTCCCTTCTAACTCTGTCCGTTCGCCCCCTTGAAAGGAGTATCCCTCTGCAGGGTGCACGGTTTCTTTGGCTGCTGTTGTTGGCTGTTCGGACGGTGCAACAGAAGTACGTTCCAGACCATGCATCTCAGCAACGAACCCTCCTAGACACCCAAAGGCCTTGAAAGCCCTGCAAACCTGAGACCCGAACCTTCTCAACCTCAACCAAGAAGCTTGGGCCCTAGCGCAAACGAATCGAGACACACAGGCATCAAAGCAGCAACAAGAGTCCCTGAACCCAATAACCCTAAACCCGAAACCCTAAAACCCTAAACCCTTAGCCCCTAAACCCTAAAACCCTAAACCCTAAACCCTAAACCCTAAACCCTAAACCCTAAACCCTAAACCCTAAACCCTAAACCCTAAACCCTAAGCCAGCTCGGTGTTGATCCCCCCGTAGTGCCCAGTGCTGGTCCCGGGGTCGTTTAGGGGGGAAGAGAGGGGCCGCGAAGCAATAGGGCGGAGCCCCGGCGCACGAAAACCCTTAAGCCTGCAATCCCGCAGCAATCCTCCGAGGGTTTAGGGTTTAGGGTTTATATAGGGTTTAGGGTTTAGGGTTTAGGGTTTATAAGGTTTAGGGTTCAGGGTTCAGGGTTCAGGGTTTATAAGGTTTAGGGTTCAGGGTTCAGGGTTCAGGGTTCAGGGTTCAGGGTTTAGGGTTTAGGCTTCCGAAGAATTCCCCGGCTTGCAGTTGCCAGGACGTCTTCTCCTACGGGCCCTACAAGGGGAAGATCAACTTAAACATCTGGGACCGACTCAAAGACAAACCCAACGGCCCCTGGGCGTTTTGGAGCGGTTTAGGTTTTCAGGGTTTCAGGGCTTAGGGTTTAGGGTTTTAGGGTTTAGGGTTTTAGGGTTCAGGGTTTAGGGTTCAGGGTTTTAAGTTTTGCGTCTAGGGTTTTGGGGTTTGGGGTTTTGGGCAGCTCTTCCGATGAGGCGTGCCATCTGTGGGGAGCCAAACAAGTTTTTGAAGCAGATGGTTTCAGAGCCCCTAAGAGGGGAGCTTCTGGGCATCTGTGCGAACATCCGGAGGGAGTCTGACACCCCGCGAGGATCATCAACCTGGCTTTGAAGTCATGGATTTCCCTACTACCTAACCCCCCCACCCCCCCCACCCCCCGCCTTTTCTACCCCCGAGGTTCCCCCTTCAATAACCTTAATAGGCTTAATTCCCGAAATCGCCTATAGAGGAGCCCATGATGAAGAGGCTACAAAGAGGGACCCTGTGGGCAAACTTGGAGTTCAGGGGGTGTTTAGGGGGGTTTTAGGGGTTTTCAGGGGGGTTCAGGTTCCCTTAATAGCCTCCTTAAACCAGCAGAAGCGGCACCTCTTTTTTCTTTCCTAGGTTCCCCTGGGGCCCAGAACTTCCAGAACCCTAAAACCCCAAACCCCAAACCCTAAACCCTGGACCCTAAACCCCAGTCTTCAGGGTTTTGCAGGTTTTCGTTTCGTGGCTTCAGGGTTTTTGGAGCATCGGGGATGTTTGGGGGTGGGGTCTAGGGTTTGGGGTCTAGGGCTAAGGGTCTAGGGTTTAGGGTATAGGGTTGGGGGTTTACAGGTTTGGGGTATAGGGTTTAGGGTGTAGGGTTTAGGGGCTCGGGCCTTCTGGTGGAAGGATGCTCATCTTTCATAATATGTCGAGCGTCAAAGTCCCCAAACCCTAAACCCTAAACCGTAACACCTTAAAACCCTAAAACCCGAAAACCCTAAAACTCGAAAACTCGACTAAACCCTAAACCCTAAACCCTAAACCCTAAACCCTAAACCCTAAACCCTAAACCCTAAACCCTAAACCCTAAACCCTAAACCCTAGGCCACTACGTCGTGGTCTGCGGCATCAACCCGACCCCTCTGGGCGAAGGCGCGACGACGGGGGGTCGGGTCCGGGTTTAGGGGAGTTTAGGGTTTCGGGTTGAGGGTTGAGGAAGTTCAGGGTTTAGAAACCCTAGACCCTAAACCCTAAACCCTAGACCCTGAACCCTAAACCCGAAACCCGAAACCCGAAACCCTATACTTTCTGCGGAAGGTTCGGAGCTGCAGTTGCTGGAGAGCGGTTTAGGGTTAGAAGCTTGAGTTGATGTGTGATCCGCATCCCAAGACTGAAGCCCGGAAAACCCTCAACCCCAAAGCCTCAACCCCGAAACCCCAAGCCCCAGACCCTAAACCCTAAACCCTAAGTCCTAAACCCTAAACCCTAAACCCTAAACCCTAAACCCTACACCCCAAGCCCTAAACCCTACGACCCCGAAGCCCCAAAGATGCCCGGGGGAGCCGGGGGGGGACTTGGGAGGCACCCTAAACCCTAAACCCTAAACCCTAAACCCTAAACCCTAAACCCTAAACCCTAAACCCTAAACCCTAAACCCTAAACCCTAAACCCTAAACAGGCAAGTCCACGACCACCGTGGGTCTCTCCCAGGCATTGGGTGCCCACCTGGGCCAGAAGGTGGGGAGGATCACGGGTTCCCTGCACCACCCCCCCCCCCCCCCTCGAAAGGGTTTAGGGTTTAGGGTTTAGGGTTTAGGGTTTAGGGTTTAGGGTTTAGGGTTTAGGGTTTAGGTTTAGGGTTAGGGTGTAGGGTTTTGGTGTTTAGGGCTTAGGGTTTTAGGGCTTAATCGTCGGGGCTAAGCCGGTTTTCCATAAGCCTTGAAGCCCTGATGATTAGGCTTAGGGGTGGCCCAGGGTCTAATCACCGTTCAGGGTGGGCTGTCGACTTTTTCAGGGGAGATCGGTTGAAGGTTTAGGGTTTAGGGCTCAGGGTGTAGGGTTTGTAGGGTGTAGGGCCCGAGACAATCGGAGAAGCACAGCAACATTTCCAATCACGGCAAGCATGGTGCAAGCCCCTGGTTGGCCTTTGTCTCCTCATGGCTGCCTCTTTTTTGTCGGAGGATGATACGAACCAGCACGAATCCTGCCCATGCGCACCCTGAAGCTCAAACCCTAAACCCTAAACCCCACACGTCCTGCAGTCCACACCTCAACACCCCCAACTTTGAGCTCGTCCTATCCCAAATCGCAAAGTACGGCTGCCCCTGAGGTCTGTGACCCAAAATTTACACGCTCTACTCCTCAAGAAGATCAGAGTCTAAGAGCCCCTTCCCACCCCCCCCCCCCCCCCCCCCGGGTAAGGGTTTAGGGTTTGGTGCTTAGGGTGTATGGGGTGCCCGCAGCTTGTGGGAAACCTCCCATATCAACAGGTGCTGACGAACATCCGCCAGCCCTCCATGGGTCCGACCTTCGGGATCAAGGCGGCCTCTTGCGGTCCAGAAGGATCAGAAGGATTTCAAAACCCCAAACCCCAAACCCCAAACCCCAAACCCCAAACCCTAAACCCTAAACCCTAAACCTCAAATGCCAAACCCCAAACCCCAAACCCCAAACCCCAAACCCTAAACCCTAAACCGGTTCGGGGCTTTTGGGTGTTCTGGCTGCGTTTTGTTGTTTTGGGGGAGAGGTTCAGGCTGCAGGACTTGGAGGCTTGCCCCCCTAACGCCTTGAGCCGCAAAACCCCTCATTGCAGAGTGTCGAAACCCTAAGGTAGTCCCGAATCCCTACAAACCCTAAACCCCCGGGGCGTTTGAACATCGATCTCTGAGCCGGCTGCGATTTGCTGCCGATCAGACTGACGGAGGGGCCCTTATAAAGTATCCTGGAGAAGGGAGGGGTCCCCCTCCCCTCCCCGTCTCAATTGAATTTGTATTGAGGGGGGGGGGGTGTCCCGAGCCGCCCCCAAGCCCTGACCCACCCAAAAAAAAGGGTCCATAGAAAAAGGAATCGGGCCACGGACCGGGGCTCCTTAATTGAGGTTTATACATCTGAGGTGAACATTCGTCAGGTTATCCCCTAGGAAGGGCGTTGAGAAGGTGTAGAGAAGTAGGGGCAGATAGTATAGGGTACGCGGTCCCTTCTTGGGCTTCCTCCAGAGGCCGCCCTATTCCCCCAAAGCCTAAGCCGCGAGCCCCTAAACCATGAAGGGCTTGTGAAGCCTAAGCCCCCAGATGTCAACACCCCCCAAAGGCCGAAATGACCCAAACCCTAATCTTTGCAACTCCATTTCCGTGGCCCGAACCTTAAGCCTTAAGCCTTAAGCCTTAAGCCTTAAACCTTAAACCTTAAGCCTTAAACCTTCAAACCCAAGCCCTAACCCCCTCCCCCCGCCCTCCCCGCAAAAATCAAAAACATGTCACGGCCCCACATCCAACCGCCATGGAAACCCCCTAAGCCCTAAACTCCAAACCCCTCCTGTAGCCCTGAAACCCTAAACCCTAAACCCCCAACCCTAAACCCTAAACCCCAAACCCTAAACCCTAAACCCCCAACCCTAAACCCTAAACCCTAAACCCCAAAACCCCAAACCCCAAACCCAAGACCCTACACCAAGCACCCGACTTCAGGGAGGCGCTGCTGGAGGCGGATACGCCCAGTGCTTCCCTATGGAGGCCCGGGGGGGGGGGGGGGGGGGCAGGCTTCCCGAAGCTTCCCTAACCTATCCCTATATCCCCCTTGAGAATTATTATTTTTTGTTCATATGAAACCCAAGAGGACTCCTCTCCCATAAGGGCCCTTGCCTACCAGGATTTCAATCTCCACATGACGGGTGACATTCACGCCATCACGGCGGCGCACAACCTCTTTGCTGCCGCCATCGACACCCGGTACTACCACGAGCAGCTGGGCAGAAAGCAATCGATTTAACCCCAAAAAACTCAAGTGCCAAATCAATGATGAAGTTTTCACACCTGGGGGCTTTCTGCCCCCCTCCCCAGAAAAAAAGACTGCCCCAACACAAAAAAAGAACTTAAACCCAAAAACCTCCAGGGACCTTGGAAACTCTAGAGGGTCTAAGAGCAAGCCCTGGGTTGACACTGGGAGGGTTAAGTACGGGGCCCCATCTTATGACATTTTCAAACCCTAGTATTCGGGGGAGGGGGGGGGGGGGGGGCGGGGCTTCCTTGACGCAGTAGAGTACGGAGCCTTTCGGGGGGGGGGGGGGGGGGGTGACCCAAAAAGACAGGTGGATCATGGCTGGGTGGCCATGACAAAAAGAAAGCACATATACACATGTATATATATATATATAATATATATGTACACAGTGATGCAGGCCTATACGACACGTCGTTTGTACCTTTTGGAATTCCCGCCTTCACCCCCAGAAGGGTTCACTTTAGGGTTTAAAGTGTTGCGCAGCCCTCGTATCAAGGGATGAAGACTCCTACCCCTAAGGTTGTACCCCTGACGGTTCCCCTTAATATACTCCCAAAATGGCCCTCATATTCCCTTTGGGATCCTTGAACGTACCCCAAAACCCACGGGTACAACCTTAGGTGTCCAAGGTAGAACCCTAGACGGAAAGGAACGGCCCCGCACGGATCCTCAAAAAGACCCTAAACCCTAAACCCTAAACCCTAAACCCTAAACCCTAAACCCTAAACCCTAAACCCTAAACCCTAAACCCTAAACCCCTAGATCTTAGACTGAAAGGAACAGCTCCTCAGCAAAGTTCATCTGGAACCGGCTCTGCCCACCGGACACCCGGCCGCATTTATGTGGGTTCCTTCGAGAGCCCCTCTGAACCCTAAACCCTAAACCCTAAACCCTAAACCCCAAACCCTAAACCCTAAACCCTAAACCCTAAACCCCAAACCCTAAACCCTAAACCCTAGACCCTAGACCCTAGCTTGAAGGAGGCCATGAACTCGAAAACGGCCCGGTTCCTCACAACGGTGTTCGGGAGTTGGGAAACGCGGAGTTCCTCCTTTCGTCCCCATGGAGAATTATTATTAGGGCTTAGGGTTTAGGGTTGAGGGTTTAGGGTTTAGGATTTAGGAATAAACAGGGTGCCCTTTTTGGTTTAATTTAAAGGGGCTTATAAAGGGACCAAACCCTCAAACAAGGGAATAAGGGCCTCTTCTGGGTCCTAGGAATCAAGAAACCACATACATGTTGAATGAAAAGGGGCACCCTTGTTATTCCTAAACTCTAAACCCTGAACCCTAAACGCTGAACCCTGAACCCTAAACCCGTGTTATACCCTCTTACGTCTTTATTATGAGGCTCCGAGGATGCTAAGGGCAAGAACAGCTTTAAGGGAAAAAGGCTTTGGTCTCCGATAGGGTTTGTAGAAGTTATGTGCTTCCTCAATCACGTTTGCGTTTCTGCAACAGTCCTGTGCCGGTTTCCCTTAAGACCGGCGCGTTCCCTCCGATGTGTGCAGCGCAATCCTGTTGCATGCACGGGGGTGAGGTGGGAACAAAACTCTCAAGCCGCCCAAAAGGGTAGGCCGTATCGCTTCAGAGCATGTTGGCGGTTATGCCAACACACAGGTTATCAGCCGCATGAGCTCGCTTCATGCAGCTGTGAGGCCGCTTGCCCAAGTGAGGGGGGCCGTAAACTCTCACGCGCTTGCCCAAGTGAGGGGGGCCGTAAACTCTCACGCGCTTGCCCAAGTGAGGGGGGCAGTAAACTCTCACGCGCTTGCCCAAGTGAGGGGGGCCGTAAACTCTCACGCGCTTGCCCAAGTGAGGGGGGCAGTAAACTCTCACGCGCTTGCCCAAGTGAGGGGGGCCGTAAACTCTCACGCGTTTGCCCAAGTGAGGGGGGCAGTAAACTCTCACGCGCTTGCCCAAGTGAGGGGGGCAGTAAGCTCTCACGCGCTTGCCCAAGTGAGGGGGGCAGTAAGCTCTCACATGCCGCCCGAGTAGTCAAAAGCTCGGACCAGTCACAAACGTGGCTGCGCAAAGAAGTTGTCTGTAACTCATGAGCGCCTAACTACGGGGGCAAGGTGGCTCACACCTCCGGGCCATGAGACAGACGTGCCATGCCAGCAGAACGTAATCTCTGAAGAGGGGGGTGTAGAAGTTATGTGCTTCCTCAATCACGTTTGCGTTTCTGCAACAGTCCTGTGCCGGTTTCCCTTAAGACCGGCGCGTTCCCTCCGATGTGTGCAGCGCAATCCTGTTGCGTGCACGGGGGTGAGGTGGGAACAAAACTCTCAAGCCGCCCAAAAGGGTAGGCCGTATCGCTTCAGAGCATGTTGGCGGTTATGCCAATCTACAGGGTTTAAGGTTTAGGGTATAGGGTTTAGGGGTTAGGGTTTAGGGTTTAGGACCCCAATTCTCCACTACCCGCAGCCCGAAGGGTGCCGCGTCTTAGCAAACCGACTGCAAGTGAGGCTTCAACCACATGTTGCTACCTAAACCCTAAACCCTAAACCCTAAACCCCAAACCCTAAACCCTAGACCCTAAACCCCAACCCTAAACCCTAAACCCTTAGAAGCCCGAAGCTATGCATGTCCTGAGCGCATATCTTGACTATGTAGTAGGCCTGAGGTTCCTCAGAAAAGTCTCTCCTGAATATGGTTTGTGAGACGAAGAGGATCCTATCTATAGGAGGATGTATGTAGGACCTTTATGCGTTATTTGACGGTCCTGCTTCGCCTTCCAAAACTTTAAGGATTTTAAGGAATTTAGGGGTTTTCCAAAATTTTAAAAGGACCACAAAATCCTTAAAATTTTGAAAGCCCGGACCTTTCAAAATTTTAAGGATTTTAAGGAATTTAAGGCCTTTTAAATTTCTTAAAATCCTTAAAACCCTTAAAATCCTTAAAATTTTGAAAGAAAATTAAATTATTTTCCGGAAAGAGGCAGGCCCATTTAAAATTTTAAAAATCCTTAAAATCCTCAAAATCCTTAAAATTTTGAAAGCCCGGGCCATTCAAAATTTTAAGGATTTTAAGGAATTTAAGGCCTTTTAAATTAATTAAAATCCTGAAAATCCTTAAAATCCTTAAAATTTTGAAAGAAAATTAAATTATTTTCCGGAAAGAGGCAGGCCCATTTAAAATTTTAAAAACCCTTAAAATCCTTAAAATCCTTAAAATTTTGAAAGGTTGGGGCTTTCAAAATTTTAAGGATTTTAAGGAATTTAACGCCTTTTAAATTTCTTAAAATCTTTAAAATCCTTAAAATTTTGAAAGAAAACTAAATTATTTTCCGGAAAGAGGCAGGCCCATTTAAAATTTTAAAAATCCTTAAAATCCTTAAAATTTTGAAAGCCCAGGCCTTTCAAAATTTTAAGGATTTTAAGGAATTTAAGGCTTTTTAAATTTCTTAAAATCCTTAAAATCCTTAAAATTTTGAAAGAAAATTCAATTATTTTCCGGAAAGAGGCAGGCCCATTTAAAATTTTAAAAATCCTTAAAATCCTTAAAATTTTGAAAGGTTGGGGCTTTCAAAATTTTAAGGATTTTAAGGAATTTAAGGCCTTTTAAATTTCTTTCTTAAAATCCTGAAAATCCTTAAAATCCTTAAAATTTTGAAAGAAAATTAAAATATTTTCCGGAAAGAGGCAGGCCCATTTAAAATTTTAAAATCCTTAAAATCCTTAAAATCCTTAAAATTTTGAAAGCCCGGGCCTTTCAAAATTTTAAGGATTTTAAGGAATTTAAGGCCTTTTAAATTTCTTAAAATCCTTAAAATCCTTAAAATTTTGGAAGAAAATTAAATCATTTTCCGGAAAGAGGCAGGCCCATTTAAAATTTTAAAAATCCTTAAAATCCTTAAAATCCTTAAAATCCTTAAAATTTTGAAAGCCCGGGCCTTTCAAAATTTTAAGGACTTTAAGGAATTTAAGGCCTTTTAAATTTCTTAAAATCCTTAAAATCCTTAAAATCCTTAAAATTTTGAAAGAAAATTAAATCATTTTCCGGAAAGAGGCAGGCCCATTTAAAATTTTAAAAATCCTTAAAATCCTTAAAATCCTTAAAATTTTGAAAGCCCGGGCCTTTCAAAATTTTAAGGATTTTAAGGAATTTAAGGCCTTTTAAAATTAAAATCCTTAAAATCCTTAAAATCCTTAAAATTTTGAAAGAAAATTAAATTATTTTCCGGAAAGAGGCAGGCCCATTTAAAATTTTAAAAATCCTTAAAATCCTTAAAATCCTTAAAATTTTGAAAGGTTGGGGCTTTCAAAATTTTCAGGATTTTAAGGATTTTAAGGATTTTAAGAAATTTAAAAAGCCTTAAATTCCTTAAAATCCTTAAAATTTTGAAAGGCCTGGGCTTTCAAAATTTTAAGGATTTTAAGGATTTTGAAAATTTTAAATGGGCCTGCCTCTTTCCGGAAAATAATTTAATTTTCTTTCAAAATTTTAAGGATTTTAAGGATTTTAAGAAATTAAAAGGCCTTAAATTCCTTAAAATCCTTAAAATTTTGAAAGGCCCGGGCTTTCAAAATTTTAAGGATTTTCAGGATTTTAAGGATTTTTAAGATTTTAAATGGGCCTGCCTCTTTCCGGAAAATGATTTAATTTTCTTTCAAACTTTTAAGGATTTTAAGGATTTTCAGGATTTTAAGAAATTTAAAAGGCCTTAAATTCCTTAAAATCCTTAAAATTTTGAAAGGCCCGGGCTTTCAAAATTTTAAGGATTTTCAGGATTTTAAGGATTTTTAAAATTTTAAATGGGCCTGCCTCTTTCCGGAAAATAATTTAATTTTCTTTCAACATTTTAAGGATTTTAAGGATTTTAAGAAATTTAAAAGGCGTTAAATTCCTTAAAATCCTTAAAATTTTGAAAGCCCCAACCTTTCAAAATTTTAAGGATTTTAAGGATTTTAAGGATTTTCAAAATTTTAAATGGGCCTGCCTCTTTCCGGAAAATAATTTAATTTTCTTTCAAAATTTTAAGGATTTTAAGGATTTTAAGAAATTAAAAGGCCTTAAATTCCTTAAAATCCTTAAAATTTTGAAAGCCCCAACCTTTCAAAATTTTAAGGATTTTAGGGATTTTAAGGATTTTTAAAATTTTAAATGGGCCTGCCTCTTTCCGGAAAATGATTTAATTTTCTTTCAAAATTTTAAGGATTTTAAGGATTTTCAGGAATTTAAGAAATTTAAAAGGCCTTAAATTCCTTAAAATCCTTAAAATTTTGAAAGGCCCGGGCTTTCAAAATTTTAAGGATTTTAAGGATTTTTAAAATTTTAAATGGGCCTGCCTCTTTCCGGAAAATAATTTAATTTTCTTTCAAAATTTTAAGGATTTTAAGGATTTTAAGGATTTTAAGGATTTTAAGAAATTTAAAAGGCGTTAAATTGCTTAAAATCCTTAAAATTTTGAAAGCCCCAACCTTTCAAAATTTTAAGGATTTTAAGGATTTTAAGGATTTTTAAAATTTTAAATGGGCCTGCCTCTTTCCGGAAAATAATTTAGTTTTCTTTCAAAATTTTAAGGATTTTAAGGATTTTAAGAAATTTAAAAGGCCTTAAATTCCTTAAAATCCTTTAAATTTTGAAAGGCCCGGGCTTTCAAAATTTTAAGGATTTTAAGGATTTTTAAAATTTTAAATGGGCCTGCCTCTTTCCGGAAAAGAATTTTATTTTCTTTCAAAATTTTAAGGATTTTAAGGTTTTTAAGAAATTTAAAAGGCCTTAAATTCCTTAAAATCCTTAAAATTTTGAAAGGCCCGGGCTTTCAAAATTTTAAGGATTGTAAGGATTTTAAGGATTTTTAAAATGGGCCTGCCTCTTTCCGGAAAATAATTTAATTTCCTTTCAAAATTTTAAGGATTTTAAGGATTTTAAGAAATTTAAAAGGCCTTAAATTCCTTAAAATCCTTAAAATTTTGAAAGGTCCGGGCTTTCAAAATTTTAAGGGTTTTCAGGATTTTAAGGATTTTTAAAATTTTAAATGGGCCTGCCTCTTTCCGGAAAATAATTTAATTTTCTTTCAAAATTTTAAGGATTTTAAGGATTTTAAGAAATTTAAAAGGCCTTAAATTCCTTAAAATCCTTAAAATTTTGAAAGGCCCGGGCTTTCAAAATTTTAAGGATTTTAAGGATTTTAAGGATTTTTAAAATTTTAAATGGGCCTGCCTCTTTCCGGAAAATAATTTAATTTTCTTTCAAAATTTTAAGGATTTTAAGGATTTTAAGAATTTAAAATGCCTTAAATTCCTTAAAATCCTTAAAATATTGAAAGGTCCGGGCTTTCAAAATTTTAAGGGTTTTCAGGATTTTAAGGATTTTAAAATTTTAAATGGGCCTGACTTTTCCGGAAAATACATTCATTTTTCCAATAGTTTTACTGAGTTTAATTTTTTTTTTATTTAAATGGGCCTGACCCTTTCTGGAAAATACTTGAATATTAGTTTACAATTTGATAGATTTTCAGGAAACTAGGGGCATTTCAATATTTGGAAAGGCCATGAAGTTCCATGGGTACGTTATATTTTTGGATTTTTGTTTGTAATTTTTAGCAAATAAACCATTTAAGTTTTTTTTTTTTTTGCAATTTTCCTGAAATTCTGAAAGCCTAGGCACAAGAAAAATAAAAAAACAGCAACACAAATACTCATTTAAAATATTTAAATGCGCTTCTTAGTCCTTTTAAAAAAGAACATTTTGTTTTGTTAATTCATAAGGCTTGTAAAAAAAGCCGGGGGTCCGGGGACGAGCGTTAACAAAAGCATTCCCCTTGAATATTTCTCCCGCGAAACTTTTCTCCCGCGAATTTTGGCGGGAGAAATTCCCGCGAGCTCTCCCTTGAGTTTTTCTGGTTTTCCCGTGGTTTCCCTTTGATGTTTTTTTTGGTTTCCCTTCAGTTTCCCGTGAGAGTCAAATCTTCCTTTTACTGTTCCCTTGGACTTCCCTTTGAACTTCCCTTGGTTTTCCCTCGGATCCCCTTCGAAATTAAAACGTATCCCGCGAGAAATCTCGCAAGACTTAAAAATAAGGGCTTCCTTTTCCCACGGGATTTCCCGCGAAGCAGGCCGTCGGCCCCGAGCTGTGGCTGTAGTCTGCAGGCCCCCGAGCTCTCTGACTGTAGAGTCTCCAGGCCCCCGGGCTCGCTGTAGTCACCAGGGTCCCGGGCTGCCTGGCTGTAGTCTGCAGGGCCCCGAGCTCTCTGACTGTAGAGTCTCCAGGCCCCCGGGCTCGCTGTAGTCACCAGGGTCCCGGGCTGTCTGGCTGTAGTCTGCAGGCCCCCGAGCTCTCTGACTGTAGTCTCCAGGCCCCCGGTCTCTCTCGCTGTAGTCACCAGGCCTCCGGGCTGTCTGGCTGTAGTCTGCAGGCCCCCGAGCTCTCTGACTGTAGTCTCCAGCCCCCCGGGCTCTCGTGCTTGCTTGGGTTTATATTGTTTTTTACTTAATTAGATTGACTTAAGTAATTTAAATAATTTAAAGAATTTAAGTATCGAAATTTATTTAAATAATTAAATAACATAAATATGACGGGCAGGTTTCGGATTTAAATTACTTAAGTTATTTAATTCGGCCTGGAATTAAATAATGTGAATAATTTGTAAATAATATCAACAATTTACATAATTTAAATAATTGAAATAGTTTAAATAATTTAAATATTCTAAATAATTTAAATAATTTAAATCCGAAAAGGGGGGGACCACCCCCCCCCCCTTGCCCCCTAAGACTTAAATAATTCAAATAACTTAAATCCGAAACCTCCCCGTCGTATTTACACTTTTTAAATTATTTAATTCTGGGGAGGGGGGGTGGTCCCCCCCCCCTTTCGGATTTAAATCATTTTTCATTATTTAAACTATTTAAATTCTTTAAATCGCCTGGGAATCAAATAATTTAAATTTGAATATGACGGGCAGGTTTCGGATTTAAAATATTTAAATTATCTAATTCGGCCGGGATTTAAATAATTTAAATAATTTAAACAATTATTTAAGGCTTCGAACGGATTTAAATTATTTACAATAATTTCAATAATTTCAATAATTTAAATCCGAAAAGGGGGGGGGGCCACCCGCTGCCCCCTAAGGATTAAACAATTTAAATAATTTAAATCCGAAACCTCCCCGTCTTATTTAAATTATTTAATTATTTAATTCTGGGGAGGGGGGGTGGTCCCCCCCCCCCCTTTCGGATTTAAATTTTTAAAATTATTAGATTGTTTAAAATATTTGAATTATTTAAATTATGGCACGGCTCTACTGACACATATTCCGCGGAAAGATTGTCATGTTTTTGGTGAAATTTACGAACACTTACCCCCCGATAAGCAAGATCTTGGAACCACTCCGCGTACTCAGCCTTTAAGAGTTTAAGGGGGTTTCAAATTCAGGGATACTTATATTTGCTCCTTTAAACTTACGAACACTTACCCCCCGATAAGCAAGACTTGGAACCTGCAGACAACAACAAACAGGTCTGTCGCAAAACCGCGACCATTGATACATACCCCCTGTAACGGGGTATGTCGCGTATGTGGGCCGCGGCCCGGTTACAAGCAATTAATATTGGCACGCGGCCATTTGTTTGCAAGAAACAGGGGTCTGCATACCGCAGCAAAACATAAACACATGATGACGATGCGAACAACTGACTAGATGATGAAGATGATGAGGATGAACAAGATCAAGGAGCTGATGAAGATGATGAAGATGATGAAGATGATGATGCTGCTGGGAAAGCTTTATGCAATTGATGCAGTGAAGTTATGCCAGTACAATGAAAGGACTCATGCAGATGAAGAGTGTGATGACAATGATGATAGAGCTTTGCGCTTTATTTTGTCACCCCGTCTCCTTGCTTCCTGTCTCTTCTCTTCTTTCCAGTACCCTTCCAGAAAAATGGCATCCTTGTTCTCTCGCCTCTCTCACTTCCCTTTCCCTTCTCTCTTTCTGTTACTTTTTGACTGATGAACAACAAGAAAGAAACTTGCAGGATAAAACAGTGGCAGGGTAAGCAGAGGTTGCGCGTGGACCTTGCCGTACTTCATCATATCCCTCTTCTCGGCCCATCTCTTCTGCTCTTTTCCTTACTCTTCTCCTTTTCATTATTATTCCTCTTTAGTTGTTCTTATCTGGAAAAGAAAGAGGGAAGGGAGAGATAAGGGAGGGAGGATAGATAAAGAAGAGTGCCATCTTCTCTGCGCCTTGTTTTGTCTCTCCCCTTTCTCTATTCATCTCTCTTCTATTCTTTTCTTTGCTGTTCTATTGAAATTGGATTCCCTGTATCTCTCCTCTGTCCTTCTCTCTCGCTCCTCTTCTCCTGTTCCCCTCTAAACGATTGCTCTTTACAGATAGGTGCCCTCCCTCCTCTTCAGGAAATCTCTTTTCGCTTATTTTGCTTTTTGAAGCGAATAAAACAACGGATAAGAGAGGAAAGGGAATGACTAAGTAAAGACAGGAGCTCTTCAATAGGTGCCCTCCCTCCTCTTCAGGAAATCTCTTTTCCCTTATTTTGCTTTTTGAAGCGAAGAAAACAACAGATAAGAAGAGAGGAAAGGGAATGACTAAGTAAAGAGAGGAGCTCTTCAATTTCCCTCCCTATATCTGATGTTACTTTTCCTTCTTGGGCGGTGCCCTTCTTTCTCCCTTGAAGATGCAGAAAACGATCAGGAAGGACACCCGTTCCATCGCCCATATATAGACAGAGATAAATCATGAGCATCAGCTGGGTTTGCTGCCGATCCAAAATGGGCGTCCCTTTTAATCGCTTTCTGTGTCTTGAAACGAGCAAAAGGGGCACCCTTACTAAGTGTTTTCTTGTGGTGTCCCTTTTCTTCGCTTGAAGATGCAGAAAACGATCCAAAAAGGACACCCGTTCCATCGCCCATATATGGGGAGAGAGATAAATCATGAGCATCAGCTGGGTTTGCTGCCAATCCAAAATGGGCGCCCCTTTTAATCGCTTGCTGTGTCTTCAAATGTCAAGAGTAGAAGCCTATTCAAGACAGCCTTGCATGTGTGCATGCAGGAAGATGACAGTGCTGCATTCGCAGCCCCCCAGCCAAGCTCAGACCAGTGACAGCAGTTCAAAAGGTCTGTGTGCTAGTGTGGTTGTTAACGGTTCATAAGTCCTCTTCAGCCCGCGCCTGCTTTTGCATGGTAGCGGAGCGGCTCTGACCCAGGGAGCTGCTCGGACAAGGAGGTTGCCTTCGAGGCACCCCTTGCAGCCAGGTGGTTGCGCCCTGCGCACCCCTGGCAGCCTGTGGTCAACACGGGCAAGGGCTGGGGCAAACCCAGGGCAAGAAAGGACCAGGCCGGTCAAGGTCTGAAAGGCAGGGCCAGAGAGCCCAAGGAGATCGTGGACGAGATCGCCCTGCTGGTGAGCCGGACCAGCAGATCCAGGCAAAGGCAAAGAAGAGGCCGAACAAGCAGAAAAGGAGAGGAGGAAGATCGGACAAGGCCTTGTTGAGGAGAAGCCACCAAGGCTTTAGCGAAGCAGCAGAGGAGTTAGTGACGAGGACAGCCCAGGCAAAGCCGAAACCAAAGAAGCGGTACAGGCTGAGGATCGCCCCGAAGATCGAGAGGTTGAGGGAAGAGTGGCCCCGGCTTAGCTTCAGTGAAAGGACTGCTCGAAAGACAGAACTTCGCAAGTCGGGTCTTATCCCGCCTGGGTCCGTTGGAGAACACATCGTCCGGGAGTTTGCGGAGGCTTGCGACACTTGCGACGAGCGAACAAAGAAGCAGCGTGAGCCAACTCTCCTTGCAGCCAGTCGGGCTGTGAAGAGGCAGATCCGTGCGCTTCGTCTGAGGAAAGAGGAGAAGAAGGAAAAGAAGAATAGAAGAAAGAAGCGGCAGCCACTTCTCACCGAGGACGAGGCGGACGACGAAGGCCAGGGTGACGAGGAGTCGGATCCTGACGGTGATCACCGTTCTCTTGGTGGTCGCCATGGAGGCTTTGATCCAGGAGCTCCGGGCACAGTTGCAGCAGTCAGGTGAAGCCATGGCTGCAATGCAACAGCAGATGCTGGTGCAAGGCCAGCAGCTGCAGGAGCTACGGGAAGCTCAGGCCGCCAGTTCAAGTGTGGCCCAGGCACCAGTGAGCCCACCGGCCCAGGTTGCTGCTACAGCGCCGGGTCAGGGAGGTGTCTTTGGGCTGCTCCCCTTGGTGGACACAAGAGGGCTCGGAAAGCCTGAGGTGTTTAAAGGAGATCCAGCAACCTTCAACGACTGGGTCTTCATCCTTCGGAGCTACATGGGGGCGATGGACAGGAGGTACCAAGCCTTACTCCAGAAGGCCGAGTCGTCGGAAATCCAACTTTGGAACCGACTTCTCACTGAGGAGGAGCAAGGGCTGTCGACTCAGCTCTACTACGTCCTGGTGATGCTCTGCAGGGGACGTGCGCTGGACAAGCTGCACAACTGTGGGGACAATGAAGGTGTCGAGGCCTATCGGCAGCTCTACCTGGAGTACAACCCGAAGCTCAACTCCAGATATGTGGGTCTGCTCCTGGAGATCCTGCGCTACAAGTTCGAAGGGGATTTGGTCAGTTGCATCGAGTCCTTTGAGCGCAAGGTGAGGGAGTACGAGAAGCAGTCTGGGAAGGACGTGGACGACGAAACCGTCATCGGGATTGTCATTCTGGGAGTGGAAGACCAGACGGTCAAGGAGCACCTCATTAGGCACTCATCCAGGCTTGACACCTGGAAGAAGATGAGAGCGGAGATCATGGAGATTGCCCGCACGCAGAAGTACTTGCAAAGCACGCCTCAACCGATGGACGTAGGAGGCCTACCAAAGAAGCCGCATAAGGGTTCCCCGAAGGGCGCCAAGGGTGATGGAAAAGGCGACAAGGGCAAGAGCACCGGCAAGGACGCTGGCGGAAAGAAGGGTGGAGACAAAGGAGGCAAGGGCGACAAGAAGAAGGGCCCGTGCTTCTACTGTCAGAAACCCGGCCACACAAAGGCCGAGTGCAGGAAGCGAGCCGCGGACTTGAAAAAGGCCGAGAACAAAGGTAGGACGGCTGCAGCAGCCCCGGAAACCCAAGAGGAGCCCGAAAGTGAAGGCCTAGCAGCCTCAACCTTGTGTGTTGCAACTGTAGCAAACCCTGAAACCCACTGTAGGATCCTTGTAGACACGGGGGCTGGGGGTGGTTTGGCTCCGGTTGGCTTTGACAACAAGGCCGTTGAGGTTGCAGGTGACAGGGTCCGCATGAACACGGTCACGGGAGAAGCCTTGGAATTGGGTAAGTGCAAGACTTCGTCGCTCAAGCATGGGGATGTGCCAGTTGAGTTTAACTACAGGGAAAGCAACAGCGTCCAGTTTCCTGTTATCTCCATGTCAGAAGCCAGTCAGAAGGGAACCTGGTTGGTGGTAGGGCCCTCGCACCAATTCCTCGTAGGTCGCTGTGGTGGTGAGCAACTCAAGAAAGCTTTGAAGGAAGTCCCAAAAGTTCCTTTAGTGAAGGATAAAGGTGTCTACTGGTTGGAAGCGACTATGGGTAAGCCCCAGAACCCTGAAAGGCATAGGATCGCAGCTCCAACAGCTCGGGAAGCCAGACCGGAGGTAGCGGATAGCGCCCCGGGAGTGGAGGTAGCTGACAGCGCCCCACCTGCCCAGGTGGATGCGAGGCCTCTTGGCGACGCTCCCCTGGAAGAGCCGCCTGAACCTGAAGGAGAGGCCGGGCGTAAGGCTAAGCACAAGAAGGTACCCCCGAGTGTCAGTGCTGAGATGCGTGCTGAACACGAGTTAACACACCTTCCATTTCGGAGTTGGTGTGAGTCTTGCGTGGTGGGGAAGGGCACCGAAGACTTCCATCAAAGGCGCCAAGAAGAAAAGAAAGAGGACGTAGCAAGGTACTGTATCGACTACTGCTTCTTCACGAAAGCCTTGTCCCAGGAAGCAGCTTCCACTGACGCCAAGGACATCCTCGAGGCCAAAGCTGGTGCCAAGGCCGTTTTGGTTTGCAGGGACCAAAAGTCAGGGGCTCTGTTTACGGGTGTAGCTAACAGCAAGGGCACCGGGGATCCGTATTCCATGGCTTTTGCGCTAGAAGGGATGAAGTTCTGTGGTCACCCAGACATGATAGTTGTTAGCGATACTGAGCCAGCTATCAAAAGTTTAGGTGAAGAACTTGTTAAGAGGTACCCCAAGAAAGCAAGCAGTCAACCAGTGCCCAAAGGAGACCACAAGGCCAACGGTGCAGCTGAGCGAGCTGTGCTGGAACTTAGCATGACGGTCGTACAGCCTACGAGAGGCTTCGGGGTAGGACCTACAAGGGCGAAGTTGTTGAGTTTGGAGAGGTCGTTCTGTTCCGTATTTCGAATCAGAACTTAAGAAAGCTTGAGGATCGTTGGTCATGTGGGGTTTGGCTAGGCAAAAGTTTGAGCAACGATGAGCACTTCGTGGCAACAGCCAACGGCATCCAGAGGTGTCGCTCGGTTCGTAGGCGAGTTGAGGCCAAGCGCTTTGACCCCACGTTTGTTCTGAGGATGGTAGGCACACCTTGGCAGCCTCGAGGCACGCCAGAAAGGACCCCCGATGCTCCGGGAAGACCCTTGCCAGCTGGAAGGTTGGAGGGTGTAGTGCCTAAACCTCGTGGTGTGTACATCACGGTTGAAAGACAGATCAAGCATGGTAGGACACCAGGCTGCCCTGGGTGCGATACCTCTTACGGTGACGCCCCAGTCAAGCACAATGCCACGTGCAGAGCCAGGTTTGAAAAGCTGTGCAGGGAACCTGTGGTTGCGGAAACAGCGCCCGGGGACGACACAGTTGAGCCATCAAGCAATGGAGGGGATGATCCGATGGGTGCCGGCCCTGGCCCCTCGGATAAGCAGGCAAGTTCAGAGGCCGCGGGTAGTCGCGCCTCTGGGTCTGGCTCGGTGGCTGCCGGTTCTGGCGCCCCGAGTGAAAGAAAGCGAGGTGGGTTGGACCTTAGCGACAGCCCCCTCAAGGAGGCCAGGACCTCGGAACCTGCTCGGGCCTCAGACAGCCCAAGGTCCCCTAGCAGAAAGCGTGAAGCGGAAGGCAAAACGGAGGAGGTTGAAGAAGAAATGGTGGCAGGATTGCCAACAATGCACGTGGCGGCCATGGTGATCAGTGACAGAATGATCGCATCAGCAGCGAAGGAGCTCGAGAAACCGGTCTACGATGAGAAGACTGGAAAGTTGCTGGACCCCGAGAAGGTGAAGATCGGGAGGATGAAAGAGATGACCAAGATGGAGTCCTTTGGAGTCAAAGGCGACATCACATATGATGAAGCCAAGGCGAAGGGGCTCAGACTGGTGAAATCCAGGTGGATCGACACCGAGAAGGAGATCGAAGGGAAGCCTGGAGTCAGGAGTCGCTTGGTCGCTCAGGAAGTGAACACTTACAAGCGAGAAGATGTATCGATGGGAACGCCTCCCATTCGAGTGCATCGAGCTGTGATTTCGCACGCAGCCACAGCGAGGCCCGGTGAGAGCAAGAGCAAGAAGCTGATCGGAAGATATGATGTGAGCGTGGCCTTCTTCCACGCCGACAACAGCGAAAAGATTGGGGTAATACCCCCGGCGTCAGAAGGAACTCCCAACATCATCTGGGAGTTGCACAAGGCGATGAACGGAACCCGGGAAGCCTCTAGGCAATGGGGAGTGAAGATCCGTGAGGTGAAAACAAGACACAATTTCGACGAGCTGCTGTTGTGCCCCAACACCTACTACTTGAAAGAGCATGATCTATGCTTGTCGTGCCACGGTGACGATTTCCTGGCGAGTGGAGAAAGAGAAGCTCTCGACATGCTGGACAAGATCATGGAGGAGAACTACGAGGTGAAAGTGCTACCGAGAATCGGTGACCCAGCTCATGGAGGGGAAGTCTCAGAAGGACGCCATCTTGGGCGCCTGATCAAGTGGACAGGCTCAGGATTTACCTGGGAATGCGACCCCAAGTTTGCCCCACAAGTCATCGAGGAACTCGAGCTAAAAGGGTGCAAAGGAGTTGACACTCCTGCTTCGAAGGCCACAGGCGTGGGAAACAGAGAAGTGGAGAAGGAGCTCAGCCGTGAGAGGGCCGAGGTCTTCAGACGAGTGACTGGCACCATCCTTTACATGGCAGTCGACCGTCCCTCGTTGCAGTACGCAGCAAGTGAACTGGCTGAAGGGATGAGCAAGCCCTTGGAGATTCATTGGCTAAGGCTGAAGCGCGTCGGAAAGTACATTGCCAAGTACCCCGTCGAGAAATGGCACTTCGAATTGCAAGAAGCACCTGCGCAGCTAGAGTCCTTTTCAGACTCAGACTGGGCAACAGATCGCAGAACCAGAAGGTCTATGAGTTCCACGTATCAGAGGTTTGGGAAGCACCTCCTAGACACGAGCTGTGGTCGACAAAGTCTCGTGGCCCTATCGTCGGGCGAGGCCGAGTTCTATGCCATGGTCAAGACAGCAGCAGAAGGAAAGCTTACAACAGAGATCCTCCGACACTTTGGTTGGAAGGTCGAGCACCGAGTGCTGAGCGATAGCTCGGCCGCCAGGTCGATGGCACAGAGGGTAGGGTGTGGAAAAGTCAAGCACTTATCCCTGAAGGAGATGTGGATACAGCAAGCAGTTCGAAACAAAGAACTTTCCATAGGCAAAGTGGATACGCTCATGAACATCTCGGATCTTGGCACGAAGGCTTTAGAAGCAGCCAGAATGGACTCGCTGATGAAGCAGCTGCCCTTGGAAAGGGGCATCGTGGCAGCTGTGGTCAGCTGCTGTTTGGAGAAAGTCCAAGCAGCTCCAGTTCAGAGTGAAGAGGTCTGGTGGTTGAACCTTTACTTAGGGTTGGTTCACCTGTTGGCCTTGGTTGGGTTGCTGTTTGCCAGCTACAAGGGAGTTGAAGTGCTTTTGAAAGGTTGGCACTGGTTGTGTGGAAGGGGCAATAGGCCCAGTGTAGCGCAGTCCAGTGCAGCCATGGCACTCAGTCGTCGTGACACTCCTCGTGGCAGCGGTGCTGAGGAGGCTCAACACAGTGCAGAGGTTCCTACAACACGGATGCCATCTGTCCCCGAGGGAACCTCCGTGCTGAGATCCCCTGCTGGACAGAGTGACAGTGACAGGATGAGTTTCCGTGGTGACGCCAGAACTGGTGTCGACGATCGAGTCAGAGTGGTGAGAGATACCTTGAGCCTGCTCACGGTGGAAGAACTCAAGAGTGGCCTACGAGTGGAAGGGCTCCAGGTGACAGGGTTGAAGCAAGACCTGATGGAGCGACTTCTGCACAAGTTCGATGGTGGAGATGAATCGCTGTCGGACCGGCCAAGCACCAAGCAGCTGAGGTATGTGCTCTACATCCATCGTCATCGAGCCCAATGCCGAATTCAGTATGAGAATCTTCGGACTCGTGAAGAGACTTCGAAGTGGATCGCCAACTGGAAGGTCTGAGTGGATCTCGACCTAGGTTGAAGGCCAGTGACCCTCTACGTGAGACGGGCTGGCAACTGCGTGACTCCTGGGAACAGTGAGCCGAAGCTGGGAGTGAGACAGCATGAATAGGCAGGTCCAGTAGCAACAGGCCAAGGTACCTGGCCAGTTCCTCCTGTGGAGGGGTGTCAAGAGTAGAAGCCTATTCAAGACAGCCTTGCATGTGTGCATGCAGGAAGATGACAGTGCTGCATTCGCAGCCCCTTTCCCAGCCAAGCTCAGACCAGTGACAGCAGTTCAAAAGGTCTGTGTGCTAGTGTGGTTGTTAACGGTTCATAAGTCCTCTTCAGCCCGCGCCTGCTTTTGCATCAAACGAGCAAAAGGGACACCCTAAGTGTTTTCTTGTGGTGTCCCTTTTCTTCGCTTGAAGATGCAGAAAACGATCTAAAATGACACCTGTTCCATCGCCCATATATAGAGAGAGAGAGAGAAAAAAAAATAATCATGAGCATCAGCTGGGTTGGCTGCCAATCCAAAACGGGCGTCCCTTTTAATCGCTTTCTGTGTCTTCAAACGAGCAAAAGGGACACCCTAAGTGCTTTCTTGTGGGGTGTCCCTTTTCCTCGCTTGAAGATGCAGAAAACGATCAAAACAGGACACCCATTCCATCGCCCATAGAGAGAGAGAGAGAGAGAGAGAGAGAGAGAGAGAGAGAGAGAGAGAGAGAGAGAGAGAGAGAGAGAGAGAGAGATAGAGAGAGAGAGAAAGAATCATGAGCATCAGCTGGGTTGGCTGCCAATCCAAAATGGACGTCCCTTTTAATCGCTTTCTGTGTCTTCAAACGAGCAAAAGGGACACCCTAAGTGCTTTCTTGTGGGGTGTCCCTTTTCCTCGCTTGAAGATGCAGAAAACGATCAAAAAGGACACCCATTCCATCGCCCATATATAGAGAGAGAGAGAGAGAGAAAAAAAATCATGAGCATCAGCTGGGTTGGCTGCCAATCCAAAATGGACGTCCCTTTTAATCGCTTTCTGTGTCTTCAAACGAACAAAAGAAAACACTTAGGTTCCTCACTTGAAGATGCAGGAAACGGCCCAACAAGGACACCCGTTCCATCGCCCATATATGGAGAGAGAGAGAGAGGGAGAAAGGAAAAAATCATGAGCATCAGCTGGGTTTGCTTACATGTTCATTGTTATTCCTTTTGTTTTTTCTAACGGAAATGAACAAGAGAAGAGAAAAATAAGAACCAGAGGAAAGATGAAAACGAGCACCATCTTCTCTTTGCCTGATTTTTGCATTTCGCCTGTCCTCATTTCTCTTCCATTCTTTTCATTGCTCTTCCATTTAGAGTTGCATTCCTGTTGATCTCTCCTCTCTCCTTTCTCTCTCCCTTCTCTTCTCTTGTTCTCCTTTAAATCTCAAAAACACACAAAAGGAAGCTTCTTTTCCTTGTTGAATGAAGAATGAAAAAAGAAGAAAAGAGATAGGGAAAGAAATTGAAGAGCTCCACTGCCTATTGGTTCATTCCATTTCCTCTCTTTCTATGTGTTGTTTTCCTTGTCGTTTCAGAAAGCAAGCAAAATAAGGGCAAGGGGGCTTCCTGAAGAGGAGAGAGGGCACCTATCTGCGAAGAGGTCTTGTCCTTTTTAAGAATAGAGGGAAAAGGGAGAGACAAGGAAGGGAGAGATGATAGATAAAGAAGAGTGCCATCTTCTTTGCGCCTTGTTGTGTTCCTCCGTCTCCTTGTTTCTTGTCTCCTCTCTTCTGTTCAGTACCCTTCCAGAAAATTAAAATGGCCTCTTTGTTGTCTCTCCTCTCTCACTTCCCTTTCCCTTCTCTCCTTCTGTTTCCGTTTAACTGACAAAGCACAAGACAGGTATGATAAAGCAGTGGAAGGTAAAGCAGAGGGTGACTCCTTGCGCTTGGACCTTGCCGTACTTCATCATGTCCCTCTTCTCGGCCTATCTCTTCTGCTCTTTTCCTTACTCTTCTCCTTTTCATAAATTCTTCCTCTTTAGTTGTTCTTATTTCGAAAAGAGGGAAGGGAGAGATAAGGGAGATAGGATAGATAAAGAAGAGTGCCATCTTCTCAGCGCCTCGTTTTGTCTCTCCATCTTCTCTATTCATCTCTCTTCATTTTCTTTTGTTGGCCATTGCATTGAAATTGGATTCCTGTTATCTCTCCCCTCTCCTTCTCTCTCGCTCCTCTTCTCCTGTTCCCCTCTAAATGACAAAAACACAAGAAAGGAAGAACAAGAGGGGCATGTGTTGCAATAAAGCAGGAAGGGAATTGAAGAGCTCCTCTCGCTACTTTCTCATGCCCTTTCCTTTCTATCTACCACAATCTACCACACCAAAACACGACTCTCAGCTTCCAAATATACTTCATCATGGGGAGAAGGGACATACTTCATCACAGACTTGGCCCACAGGGAGAGGGGATATACTTCATCACGCTGCTGGGGGGCTGGATCACAAACATGGCCCACGGGGAGAGGGGACATACTTCAGCCACAAAGAGAGGGAACCTACTTCATCACGCTGGTGGGATGCTGGATCACAGACCTGGCCTACGGGGAGAGGGGACATGCTTCATCACAAATTTGGCCCACGGGGAGAGGGGACATACTTCATCACAAGTTTGGCCCGCGGGGAGAAGGGACATACTTCATCACAGACTTGGCTCACAGGAGGCGCCAAAATAATCCAAATAATCTAATTATTCAAATCCATTGGTTCCTCTGGAAACCCAACCATTTAAATAAGTTAAAGAATTTAATTATTCAAATACCTGGATTTCAATATTTTAGTTCTGGGGCGTCCCATCAAAAGGGAATAGGGAGAGACAAGGGAGAGATGATATATATAGAGCTTTGCGCTTTATTTTGTCACTCCGTCTCCTTGCTTCCTGTCTCTTCTCTTCTTTCCAGTACCCTTCCAGAAAAATGGCATCCTTGTTCTCTCTCCTCTCTCACTTCCCTTTCCCTTCTCTCTTTCTGTTACTTTTTGACTGATGAACAACAAGAAAGGAACTTGCAGGATAAAACAGTGGCAGGGTAAGCAGAGGTTGCGCGTGGACCTTGCCGTACTTCATCATATCCCTCTTCTCGGCCTATCTCTTCTGCTCCTTTCCTTACTCTTCTCCTTTTCATAATTATTCCTCTTTAGTTGTTCTTATCTGGAAAAGAAAGAGGGAAGGGAGAGATAAGGGAGGGAGGATAGATAAAGAAGAGTGCCATCTTCTCTGCGCCTTGTTTTGTCTCCCTCTTCTCTATTCATCTCTCTTCTATTCTTTTCTTTGCTGTTCTATTGAAATTGGATTCCCTGTATCTCTCCTCTGTCCTTCTCTCTCGCTCCTCTTCTCCTGTTCCCCTAAACGATTGCTCTTTACAGATAGGTGCCCTCCCTCCTCTTCAGGAAATCTCTTTTCGCTTATTTTGCTTTTTGAAGCGAATAAAACAACGGATAAGAGAGGAAAGGGAATGACTAAGTAAAGACAGGAGCTCTTCAATAGGTGCCCTCCCTCCTCTTCAGGAAATCTCTTTTCCCTTATTTTGCTTTTTGAAGCGAAGAAAACAACAGATAAGAAGAGAGGAAAGGGAATGACTAAGTAAAGAGAGGAGCTCTTCAATTTCCCTCCCTATATCTGATGTTACTTTTCCTTCTTGGGCGGTGCCCTTCTTTCTCCCTTGAAGATGCAGAAAACGATCAGGAAGGGCACCCGTTCCATCGCCCATATATAGACAGAGATAAATCATGAGCATCAGCTGGGTTTGCTGCCGATCCAAAATGGGCGTCCCTTTTAATCGCTTTCTGTGTCTTGAAACGAGCAAAAGGGGCACCCTTACTAAGTGTTTTCTTGTGGTGTCCCTTTTCTTCGCTTGAAGATGCAGAAAACGATCCAAAAAGGACACCCGTTCCATCGCCCATATATGGGGAGAGAGATAAATCATGAGCATCAGCTGGGTTTGCTGCCAATCCAAAATGGGCGCCCCTTTTAATCGCTTGCTGTGTCTTCAAACGAGCAAAAGGGACACCCTAAGTGTTTTCTTGTGGTGTCCCTTTTCTTCGCTTGAAGATGCAGAAAACGATCTAAAAGGACACCTGTTCCATCGCCCATATATAGGAGAGAGAGGGAGGGAGAGAGAGAGAGAGAGAGAGAGAGAGAGAGAGAAGGAGAGAGAGAGAGAGATCATCAGAGCATCAGCTGGGTTGGCTGCCAATCCAAAACGGGCGTCCCTTTTAATCGCTTTCTGTGTCTTCAAACGAGCAAAAGGGACACCCTAAGTGCTTTCTTGTGGGGTGTCCCTTTTCCTCGCTTGGATCTGCAGAAAACGATCAAAAAGGACACACATTCCATCGCCCATATATATATATAGAGAGAGAGAGAGAGAGAAAAAAATCATGAGCATCAGCTGGGTTGGCTGCCAATCCAAAATGGACGTCCCTTTTAATCGCTTTCTGTGTCTTCAAACGAGCAAAAGGGACACCCTAAGTGCTTTCTTGTGGGGTGTCCCTTTTCCTCGCTTGGAGATGCAGAAAACGATCAAAAAGGACACACATTCCATCGCCCATATATATATATAGAGAGAGAGAGAGAGAGAGAAGAAAAAAAAATCATGAGCATCAGCTGGGTTGGCTGCCAATCCAAAATGGACGTCCCTTTTAATCGCTTTCTGTGTCTTCAAACAAGCAAAAGGGACACCCTAAGTGCTTTCTTGTGGGGTGTCCCTTTTCCTCGCTTGAAGATGCAGAAAACGATCAAAAAGGGCACCCATTCCATCGCCCATATAGAGAGAGAGAGAGAGAGAGAGAGAGAGAGAGAGAGAGAGAGAGAGAGAGAGAGAGAAAAACAAATCATGAGCATCAGCTGGGTTGGCTGCCAATCCAAAATGGACGTCCCTTTTAATCGCTTTCTGTGTCTTCAAACGCACAAAAGAAAACACTTAGGTTCCTCACTTGAAGATGCAGGAAACGGCCCAACAAGGACACCCGTTCCATCGCCCATATATGGAGAGAGAGAGAGAGGGAGAAAGGAAAAAATCATGAGCATCAGCTGGGTTTGCTTACATGTTCATTGTTATTCCTTTTGTTTTTTCTAACGGAAATGAACAAGAGAAGAGAAAAATAAGAACCAGAGGAAAGATGAAAACGAGCACCATCTTCTCTTTGCCTGATTTTTGCATTTCGCCTGTCCTCATTTCTCTTCCATTCTTTTCATTGCTCTTCCATTTAGAGTTGCATTCCTGTTGATCTCTCCTCTCTCCTTTCTCTCTCCCTTCTCTTCTCTTGTTCTCCTTTAAATCTCAAAAACACACAGTGAGGAAGACAAGCTTCGAGGCGCTGGAGCCGTGCCGTTTTCAGGCATCGGCTTGGTCAACGAGTTGCTATTTGTTGTCCGCAAAGTTAGTGTCTTAAGATTGTTCACCGATTGTTGTATGATGGTCACTGATTATCCGAGAAGTTTTCGCGGGTCTTTTGCAATGGGTGCTGTCGTTGCTTTTTTTTGTTGGCTCCTTCTCGGCGGGGCAGTGGCTTCTGCGGTCATGGGAGTGTCCGTGGCGGAGGTGGACCGTAGCGGGTTGTGCGGCTGCATGATTCCAATGCTTGCGGTAAAGGCATGTGTCTCAAGGTGATTTTCTGCGGGAGTGTTTTCTGCACGAGACGGTTCAGGGCACTGCAGGACTCGCGTCCACTTCAGTTTGTGAAGAAGAGTACGAAGTTCGACAGATTGTCGAACCGACATCTGTACGCGTTGAATGATAATGTAGATGTCTTGAAAGAGTTAGGGCATCTTCATGAGAAGAAGCCTCTTTCAGTAGCAGTGATCTTTGTCGACGCACACCAAGCAACAATTGTGCACGACAGCTGGCGAGACTTGGCGTCGGCCGCAGCAGTTTCCCGAGTCAGGAAGACAAGCTCCGAGGCGCCGCAGCCGTGCCGTCTTCAGGCATCGGCTTGGTCGACCAGTTGCTATTGGTTGCCCGCAAAAATAGTGTCTTAAGATTGTTCACCGATTGTTGTATGATGGTCACTGATTACGCGAGACGTTTTCGCAGGTCTTTTGCAATGGGTGCCGTCGTTGCTTTTTTTGGTCGGCTCCTTATCGGCGGGGCAGTGGCTTCTGCGGTCATGGGTGCGTCCGTGGCGGAGGTGGACTGTAGCGGGTTGTGCGGTTGTATGATTCCAATGCTTGCGGTAAAGGCAGTGATTTTCTGCGGGGGTGTTTTCTGCACGAGACGGTTCAGGGCACTGCAGGACTCGCGTCCACTTCAGTTTGTGAAGAAGAGTACGAAGTTTTACAGGTTGTCGAACCGACGTCTGTACGCGTTGAATGATAATGTAGATGTCTTGAAAGAGTTAGGGCATCTTCATGAGAAGATGCCTCTTTCAGTAGCAGTGATCTTTGCCGATCCACACCAAGCAACAATTGGGCACGACAGCTGACAGGACACTGCAATGTGCGCACAACGGTGCGCAGCTCGACCCGAGAGACCGCTTGGATCATCCCCCACGCAAGAGCAGAAGTGATAGCTAGTATTCGTTGCCAACATCTGACTGCGTCTGTACGTTCACATCAAAAAAAGAGTAAATTATAAATCGTAAGCCCTAAACCCTAAGAGAACGAAATTGGTGAATTTGTGCTTCAGGTTTCTTGGATTTAGTTTGTTTATAGGTTTTTAAATACAAAACAAGAGAGAACGTCAAATAATACATAAAGGTCCATGCCACATATATATATATATACCCTTTAAGGGGTTACACAGGGCCCTCATTCCCTCATTCCCCACTAAGAACCAGCCAGTCCTTGCTACGGGCCGGGGCTTCTTACAGGCAGGGTCCATGTACCTATATAGTAGATACTTGGGCCTTATAGGGCTTCCTATTCCTATATAGTAGCTTTAGGGGCCACGTATATACTATATAGGTGCATGGACCCTTAGGGAGGGTTAAGGCCAGGCCCCGCATCCCAAAAAGCTAGGTTCGTACTTGAGGCCCTGCGAGGCGCGAGTTCCTAGAGCCCCTCAAACGCCCAAACGCCCAAACGCCCAAACCCCCAAACCCCCAAACCCTAAACCCTAAACCCTAAACCCTAAACCCTAAACCCTAAACCCCTCTCTGAACAGGCTTTGGGGACCGATCTGCTGAACTGCATCTTCTGGCCGGTGGTGAGGAGGGCCTTTCTTCGTGTGAGACAGCATCCTGGGCTTGTGGCCGAGATGTTCTACACGGCTGCTGGGGCTCGTGGTTTAGGGTTTAGGGTTTAGGGGCTAGGGGCTGGGGTTTAGGGTTTAGGGTTTAGGGTTTAGGGTTTAGGGTTTAGGGTTTAGGGTTTAGGGTTTAGGGTTTAGGGTTTAGGGGTCTCGCTTCTTTTTCTTTGGTTATCCAGTTTTTTTTTTTTTTTTTTTGGGGGGGGGGGGGGCTTACCATTTTGGAATATTTGCTTTGACCCGAGGCCCCCCTAAAACCCGAATCCCTAAAACCCTGACACCCAAACCCCTTTTTCCGTGCTCGGGGCGAACTGTAGCAGCAGCGCGTGTGGGGACACACTTGGCTACTTTGCCTATCCACTTTTGATGCTTGCGACCCAAATCCCACGAACCCTATTGTAGACTGCCTCTAAATCCTATACCCCCCCCCCCCCCCCCGCACTCTCCAAACACAAAGCAAAAACACACAACTAAGCCCTGCACCCTGAACCCTAAACCCTCAACCCTAAACCCTACGCCCTAAACCCTAGCCCCAAGCTCACAAAACCAAGGCCCTGATCCGAGACCGCCGCGATGTCCGGGGCCCGGCAAGCAGAGCCTGGCGCGATGCCCAGGCTTTCGTGTCGCGGAACTGCGTTACGGCCATGAGCCCCGGCCCATGGGGTTTAGGGTTTAGGGTTTAGGGTTTAGGAGGTTTATCAGGTTTAGGGTTATCGGGTTTAGGGTTCAAAGAAGCTTCACTGTCACTTACGGCCATGGGCCCGGGTTAGGGTTTAGGGTTTGGAAGTTTACGGTTTAAGGTTCGGGTTTGTGCATCTCCTCTGGGTTTCAGCATCGGCTTGCAGAGGCGCAGAAGAGTTCGATGGCAGTTCTTAGATTTCATGTCTGAGTGGTTTAGGCTCGTTTGGGGTTAGGCTCGTTTAGGGTTCCCTATACCCCCACACCCTAAACCCTGAACCACAGGTCTACTAGAAGAAAGTTTTTAGGCTCTCTTTAGGGTTCTATGGGCCCCAACACTACACTTGGGATGCTCCCCCTTATACGAACAGTCCTGAATAGGGATGATAGTACCCCCGATTCGAATCCCTATGGAGGACTGTTCGTATAAGGGGGAACGTCCCAACCCTACACCCTAAGCTTACTGAAAAAGCTGTGCCTCGACGACTCAGAACCTCTTTTTATTGATTTAGGGTTTAGGGTTTATGGTTTAGGGTTCAGGGTTCAGGGTTTAGGGTTTAGGGCTTAGGGCTTAGGGTTTAGGGCCCTAACCCTAAACCCTAAACCCTAAACCCTAAACCCTAAACCACTTTTGGGTTCAGGGGGTTTTCGGGACAACGCGAGGGGAGATGGGCCTTTGCGTATGAGGGCTTTGTGTCGGCTGGGCCTTTTGTTTGCTTCTTGCCCCCCGAGCTGTATATCACCAAGCCCTAAACACTAAACCCCCGGAAACCTAAACCCTAAACCCCATGAACCCTAAAACCCTAAACCCCCTGAACCCAAAAGTGGTTTGTCGTGCACAGGTTTGCTTACAACTAGTAGGTCGCTTCGGACGTTTCCTTCTCACCTCCTATCTCGAGATTGTCATCTTTGGGCAAAGTATTTAGTTAGCATACATAGGGGTTTAGGGCTTTGGGCTTAGGGTTTAGAAGGTTTTCGGACATCTCAAGGAACACCGTCACCGCGGAGAGGTTCATTCACTCCCTCCTGCTGCACTGCACCCGAAATGAGCGAGGGACGCACCTTCGGGATGAGCTCAAGGGACTCCGGCTGGGGGAGAAGACCTCCGAGGCAAGAAGGGGTTTAGGGTTTGGGGTTTGGGGTTTAGGGTTTAGGGTTTAGGGTTTAGGGTTTAGGGTTTAGGGTTTAGGGGTGCTTGGGGGTGCAGGGCTTGAGAAGAGAAACAAGTAAAGACTCAACAACCTACATTACAATTCAGTATGAGTAAGTGCATTAAAAAAGGACTAAACATGTGTAAAGTAAAGCCAAGTACGAATGCAAGACGTGATACATGATTCGGCTTCATAGGGTTTACTACGTAGGTAGGACATTTTCACGGCTTCCTCTCAAACCCTGCACCCGAACTGATAAGAGTGTTGGGGTTTTGGTTTCAGGGCGCATGATACAGGGACTTCGCCCAGGGCGGCAGCCGGTAGAGTCAAGCCTAACTCTCGAAACTCGAAATGGTGTGATCTCATGCTTAAGGCCTTGTAAAGCTGGGTTCTCCAGCAGCCTCTGTGGCGTAGTGCAGTTTTTTAAGGAGAGCAGCGATTTTAAGGGTTCAGGGTTTAGTAGGAAGTATCCATGAACCTTTGTCATAGTCGGGTAACATTTTACACTTTTAAGGGTACTTAAACTCAATAAGGAAAAAATAATTTCTTAATATTATCCCAATAATGAACTAGGAACTGGTAGATATCACCCAAGAACACGCGCTGTTTGGGTCAGTCTGCCCGTCGCTGCCTCCTGATCAACCTTCTGAACCCTGGCCTGAAGTCATGGGGGGGTTTAGGGTTTAGGGTTTAGGGTGAGGGGGAGAGGGGGAGGGGGGGGGGGAGGGGGGAGCGGAGGGTGTACAGTGTTCTTGCTCTTTGCACAACATACCGCACAAGGATTTGTGAAGCTTCTGGAACAAGACACGCTGCCAAAAGCATGTATCCCTAAACCCTAAACCCTAAACCCTAAACCCTAAACCCTAAACCCTAAACCCTAAACCCTATGGGGAGGGCCTCTGGCAGGCGGTATCCCGAGCTTGGCATGCTGCCATGATCACCGGCCGCACGGCCACCAGCGGTACTTTCGCTGCGGCCGGGCTTGCGGCCGATGCCCCTTGTCCTACCTGGAGGTTTAGGGTTTAGGGTTTAGGGTTTAGGGTTTAGGGTTTAGGGTTTAGGGTTTGGGGTTTAGGGTTTAGGGTTTAGGGGTGCTTGGTGAACCACTTCTATCTGTACTTTATAACCCACTTACAAGCCCCTTAAGTGCCCTACTATGGTTATGTCCTAGGCTTACGTGAGTACAGGGGACGTTGCAGCCTGACCCTAAACCGTAAACCCCAAACCCCAAACCCTAAACCCTAAACCCTAAACCCTAAACCCTAAACCCTAAACCCCAAGCCCTAAACCCAGTCATGGAAGCCTTGGCGAGATCGGCTGAGGTGGTGAGTGCGGGGCCTTCACTGCGACAGATGCAAAGCGCAGCGAAAGACACGGCTCCTCGGCCTCTGGTGCTTGGTAGCCCCGTGGTTTGCGGGGTTTGTGGTTTAGGGTTAGGGTTTCGGGCTTAGGGTTTAGGGTTTAGTGTTTAGTGTTTAGTGTTTTAGGGTTTAGTGTTCAGGGTTTGGGGCTTAGGGTCTAGGGTTTTGGGTTTAGGGGTACCCTTTTCCTGTTACCTCCAGGTTCCCTTATTGGGGGGTTTCCGAAATTGGGGGGCGGGGGGGGGGGGGGTACCTTATTGGAATCCTTCTTATAAGGGAGTCTTACTATTTGGGGGTCTGAATTCGTGGTCCCTGTTTTTCGGAAACCCCCTCATAAAGGAACCGACCCAAACAGGTGTGCCAATATTGTTGCCGGGATACCAAGCGTGTGACTACCAAGCGGACTTTCGCGACGTGTTCGGTGCCACTCCCTCGACCCAGCACTTTTCCTAGACCTCAAACTTGCAGATGTCACACAAACCCTCAGTCCTCGACCCTAAGCCCTATATACTCCTCACCGTAAACCCTAAACCCTAAAAACTAAACCCTAAAACCTAAACCCTAAACCCTAAACCCTAAACCTAACCCTAAACCCTAAACCCTAAACCCTAAACCCTAAACCCTAAACCCTAAACCCTAACCCTAAACCCCAAACCCCAAACCCTCAAACGCCAGGCTTCCGATCTTATGAAGGGAATCCGGGGCCTGCTCTTTGACGCCCCAATGCTGCCCGATCCGCCCCGGTGATGCGCACGCGCCCGAGCTCACGGCCCTGAGCCCGCAGCTCCCGGTTAGGGTTTAGGGTTTAGGGTTTAGGGTTTGGGGTTTAGGGTTTAGGGTTTAGGGTTTAGGGTTTAGGGTTTAGGGTTTAGGGGCTAGGTTTGTTGTTGTACCTTTTTGGAATCCTACAGGGCTTTCCTGCCATGTGCTTCCAAATTCAAAGAGCAGGGGTTGAAGAACGAAGCCCTAGATTCTGTATCCTAAAATCCTGAACCTGAAACACTCCACTGCGAACTCTAAACCCTGCAATCCCTAAACCCTCAACCCCAAGCCCTAAACCCTAATCCCTATATCACATACCCGTCGTCATCGTCAAAGTGCTGGAGGCTCGCAGGAGGGGAAGCTTCGTGCGCATACCTGATACATACCTGTAAGGCCCATCTGTTGCTCACGGGGGATGTCCGAAAGGTTCAGGGTTTAGGGCTTAGGGTTTGGGGTTTAAGTTTAAGGTTCAGGGTTCAGTGATGTGAGTCATTGAGGATTGGGAGATTCGAGTTCTCGCATGGATGGGCATGCGTTTGATGAAGAGCTGTTCATGCACAACAGATGGGCGCTGCTGCTAAGCCCCTGTGTACATATCCTAGCCTCGGCACTTGGTCCTGGGTTGTGCTTAATCTTTTAAGGGAACCTAAACCCTAAACCCTAAACCCCAACAAGTAAACCCTAAACCCTAAACCCTAAACCCTATTCATAATCGTTTTCAAAAGGGTTATTAAGCACAACTCAGTTGCGGGTTTTCGTGGGGCGGTTTGGGAGGGGCTCACCTGAGTTCGACAGGCCGGTGTTCCGGAGGATCCACCGGCTTGTGCCCTCTCCTGGAAGCAGGGTTTAGGGTTTAGGGTTTAGGGTTCAGGGTTTAGGGTTCAGGGTGGAAAGCCCTACAAAACCTCTAGGACTTCTAGGCGTTATCTACCGGCTTCGAGCTGAACCGGATGCCAGGAAACATCGTTGAATTCAGGGTAGGTCTCGACGTGTCAGGTGCGTGGACTGCGTCCTGTGAGCTTGATAGATGGATGCCAGCCAAAGAGCCCAGGGCTCTTTGAAGCTGTGTGAACTCAGCAGGGACCCTTACAAGGGACCTTAGGGGTTCTTTGGGGGGTGGGGTGTTTTAGGGGCTACTTAGACTTAGACATACATACAGGGACTATATAAGGGGTTATATAGGGCAATAAGATTCAGGGTCCCTTCTATAGGGGTCCCTCCTTATACCCCTTAAGTGAACCAGTGTTTGTCGCGTTCGGCCAAAAGGTATGACTGTTTAAGGGGCGTCATGGCAAGCATGACGCCGAAAGCACGACGGTCTGCGACGCGACATGCTTTGTACAGGTCCTTGCCGTGTCCTAGCGGACTGCAGCAAAGAACAGGCAGCCGTTTCAATGTTTGTTTGTTCCTCGCCATCGAACTTCCACCGCCCCGGCAGCACAGAGGGGGAAATGGCCTCCAAAAACCGGAGAACCCTAACCCCAACGCCCCGAGCTCTTGCACGTAACCACCGGAGGCTGATTCAGAACATTTTTCTTCGGGCTGTTCCGCAGCAGTGTATGACCAGCCTTGTCACCAAACACCCTCAAAGCTGGAGGCCCCGAGACGTGGAGTTGCTGGTATGAAGCCTAATCCCTAAACCCTTCTTGACCCTTGAACCCTCAACCCTCAACCCTCAACCCTCAACCCTCAACCCTCAACCCTCAACCCTCAACCCTCAACCCTCAACCCTCAACCCTCAACCTTCCTTGCCCCAATGGATGCCTGGGTAGGTTACTCGCAAGGCAGGGCCACAAACTTCACACCCTCATCCCGATCTAAGAACCACAAGAGCTGAAACCCTAGCCCTAAACCCTAAACCTTGAATCTTCTATTGCTAAGCCCTAGGCCCTGAGCCCTATAAACCCTATAGACCCGCAACCCTCCCCTAAACCCTAATCCTTAGGATTCTCAGGGCACCCTTACTTGCCCTGGATCCCTGAGCCGTAAGGCCTGCCCCCCCTGAACCCGTATCCCTGAACCGCTTAAGCTCGAGGGCATCTGATTACAGGCAATCTCTTGGTGTATGCTTGCTTCAAGCCTCTTCTTCAAAATGCCCGCCCTTCCCTCGCCCTGAAGGTTTTCAACACCAGGAACCACCAAATCCCTGAGCCCACAAACCCTCTAAAGCCCAAACCGCCGTGGCAGGGTTTAGGGTTTAGGGTTTAGGGTTTGGGGTTTGGGGTTTGGGGTTTAGGGGTGTAGGGTTTGGGGTTTGCGGGTTTGTGATAGGGCAATGAGGCTAAAAGTGCCTCACTAAACGATCTTTGGGGCTTGGAGTAAGTCATACCGCCTGATTACAAGGCATAACTTCCAGAAAGTGGGTTGATTCGGGGGCAAAGGTATCCATTGTCTCTTTCCAAGCTTTCGTGAGCAGCTGCACTTTACTCCGGCAGCCATTTCTCAGAGGGGTGCGTCGAATCTAACGCCCCCCCCCGCCCACAATCCGAGGGACGACTATCCTGCAGGGCACATCGGTATCTAGGGGCACACACCGCAAGCCACTACCCCGCCGAAGAAGCCCACCCCCCCCCCCCCACTGTGCGCCCTCACGTGGGGTGGTTTACAGTTTAGGGTTTGGGCTTTCATCGTCTTCGTAGCTCCGCCACCCAGACCCACAGCGCCAAGCTCCACTCTAGCCCAAGACCCAAAACCCTAACGCCCTAAAGCACCAAAACCCCGACATGCTGCAAAGCCCCCCAAAAAAAACCCTCAGGCCCCCAACCTGAATCCTAAACCCCAAAACCCTAAAACCGAAAACCCTAAAACCCCAAGACCCTAAGACCCTAAGACCCCAAAAACCGCTTGCCAGCGATGGCAGCTTCGTGCGGTTGTAGACAGCCAACTCCGGGGTGCTTGCGTGGGCTTCGTGATGTCTTGGAGCGCCTGAAAGGTTTTTTTTTCTTTTTTCTTGGGTTGTTGGGATTAGGTTTAAGGGTTAAGGGTTAAGGGTTTAGGGTTTAGGGTTTAGGGTTTAGGGTTTAGGGTTTAGGGTTTAGGGTTTAGGGTTTAGGGTGCCTACCAGGTTGGCTGTTCGGCCTTGTAATCCCCAGAAGCAACCCTATAAAGGGCCTTTCCAAGGGGTTGTAGGATAGAATAGCCCAGCCTGGTAGTTAGGACCCTAAACCCTAAACCCCAAACCTAGACCCTAAACCATAAACCCTAAACCCTAAACCCTAAACCATAAACCCTAAACCAAAAGGGAGTTAGAAGGCCGGGTGGGATGTTGGAGTTGGGCTTTTGGGTTTCCTGCTTTGTTGTTTCGGGGTTCGTGGTGTAAGGAGTCCCATTTCTTCAGACCCCGGCGAAGGCTCTAAAGCGCTTTGAAGGACCTGTTGAACACCGTAAGAACCCTTGCTTGCAAGAAATGTTCGAAAGCCCTGTGATAACCCTTCAAAATTCCTGTGTGTCAAAACCCTTGAAAACCGTAAGCCCCAAACCCTAAACCCTAAACCCTAAACCCTAAACCCTAAACCCCCGTAAAAATTCGTCTTTACAGCACGCACGCGCAAGGACTTTCGATGCCGAGAGGCCGATCGGCCCTCACAGCAGCGGCTCCCTGGACTTGGCGCCCAGCCCGCACTAGGGTTTAGGGTTTAGGGTTTAGGGTTTAGGGTTTAGGCTGACTGTCTTGATTGTTACTGGGAGGATTCAAAAAGTAGATCCCCTTAAGGGTTCCTAAGAATGACCCAATGGTAGTATAGGGTACTGTACTGTTGGGGGGTTTTGTTTTTTGATGATCTTGATCGTTAGTTGGGCTCCTGTGCTGTTTCACACCGTTCTACTATAGGGTCGGACAAATTTCAAATGGTATTCCCTTATGATCCCTTTATTAATATTATACAATAACCCCCCAAACACTATTGAATTGATTAAGGCCCCTATATTAGGTAGGTTAATTCGCAGTCTTCAGAAGGTTGTAGAAGGGAGGCATGATCTTTATGGCATTGCGGCAGCTCTTGCAATGAAAGGGCGAATCCAACAAGCTGCGGGGTTTAAGATTTGAAAGGGTTAGGGGAGGTGCAGCGTTCGTGTCGGAAAGTCTTCTTTGCGTCGTGCTACATCTCCGTGTGGGGATGACACTCCAGTTCTTTTTTGGAAGCTTGGGCTCTCCTGGAGGGTTTAGGGTTTAGGTTTAGGGTTTAGGGTTTAGTGTTTAGGGCTTACCGTATAGGGTTACGGTTTAGGGACCACGTGGTCAGGAGCCTCCTCGACACCAACCACACACCGCCATCAACCCCAAACCCTAAACCCGCTTAGCTGTCTAGAGCCGCCGATCGCGGTTCATGACCCATTGAAAAGGAGAAAATTCAAAGATCCCCAAAGATCCAGGATGGTAAACACCCCAAACCCCAAACCCAAAACCCTAGGCCCTAGACCCTTAAGGGACTGCTATAGGGGGTACCCAGTTTCAAGCCCTGCCGCTTGCAGTCCTTTCAGACGAGGGCTTCGGGTTTAGTGTTTAGGGTTTCGGTTGTAGCGTCTAGGGTTTAGTGTTTAGGGTTTAGGGTGTAGGGTTTAGGGTTTAGGGTATCATCCCAAATTCCCCCCAGAAAGCACCTGAAGATTTCCACCGCCCTCCCCCCCACCTGTGTAAGCTCCCTTGAACAAAACCCAAAACCGTAAACCTTT
The DNA here is from genome assembly GCA_905221605.1 of Symbiodinium natans. NCBI lineage: Eukaryota > Dinophyceae > Suessiales > Symbiodiniaceae > Symbiodinium > Symbiodinium natans. The sequence continues at coordinate 813,363 of CAJNDS010002080.1, read as the reverse complement.
AACCCTCTTAGGCCCTCTGAAACCCTCTGAAACATAGTGGAACCCTCTGAAACCCTCTTGAAATTAACCCTCTGAAGCCCTGTTAAACCGTCCTAAACCTGGTTAAACCCTCTGAAACCCTCTTAAGCCCTCTTAAACCTTCTTAAACCCGTACAAGCCTGAACCGAAACCCTGAAACCCGAGCCCCAAAACCTCCCACACGCCAGGTTCGGGATGAGCCAGAACATCGCCAGGGCCCCTGGGTTTAGGGTTTAGGGTTCAGGGTTTAGGGTTTGGGGTTTCGGGTTTCGGGTTTAGGGTTTAGGGTTTAGGGTTGGGGTATCGTATCCTAAGGTCAGTGACATGGGCCCTTACTATGGTCCCTTGCCTCCCTTTAAGGGTTCTGAAGTATGGGCCCTTATTTTGTACAGGGTATATAAGGGAAATGTAAGGGGGTCCCCTTTTAAGGGTCCATGCTAAGGGACCATGCAACTACCCTAAGATCTTACGTTTTTCCTTATTGGGTGTAGGAAGGGTTTTGGTTTTGGGGTTTAGGCCTTAAGGCTTTGGGTTGGGTGGAAGAGGGTTATATTCAGGAGCATTGCCAGGCGGCTATGAGCAGCGCTTTGGCAATGCCATCGGCAAACGAGAAGCTTGTTGGCGTGGCGTCTTGGGGCAAGTTATCGGATGGCCTGGTCCCCTTTGTGCTGGGCTCGCTAGAGGACAACTTTGCCTCGGCTTCGGCTGAAACCTGCCTTGACGGGCTCAAGAATGGAGCCGACGACCGGCGCCGGCTCTGGACCTTGCTGAGACTTCCAAGCTGCCTGCCGGGCCGGCTCGCACCGAGTGTTTAGTTTAGGGTCTAGGGTCTAGGGTCTAGGGTTTAGGGTTTAGGGTTTAGGGTTTAGGGTTCAGGGTTTAGGGTTTAGGGTTTAGGGTTGAGGGTTTAGGGTTTAGGGAGGGTTGAGGGTTTAGGGTTTAGTTTAGGGTTTAGGATTTAGGGTTTCGGAGTCGGTTTAGGGTTTTGGGTTCACGGTTCATGGCAATTAAAGGGTTCGGGTCCAGGGAAAGTTACGGTTACATTTTTCAGAGGGTTTAGGGGTTCAGGGCTTAGGGGTTTAGGGGCTTAGAGGTGTCGGGGTTCGAGTGCTTGGGTTTGCCTCGGCTCTTGACCGAAAAACTACCAGACTTAGGCTAAGAGGCCCCTCATGAGACTCTAACAAAACCTACAAAATACATACAAACAAGGAATAAGTAAAGAAACAGACATACATAGATAATCAAGATTTGAGATGCTGAAAGATCGCAGCTTGGCTTCTCAGCCCATGTCCGCAGCCCGAAGCCGATTGGACCACCCCATTTGATAGCTGATACCCGCACAAGCCCTAAACCCTAAACCCTAAACCCTAATTAAACCCTAAACCCTAAACCTTAAACCCTAAACCACCCAAAACCACCCTAATTAAACCCTAAATCCTAAACAACCTAAGTTCTATGGGCCTTTAAGACAGTCGCTTAGCTCTTTGAAGAGTTCTGAAGTATGGGCTCTTGGGGTTTATAGGGTATACAAGGGGTATATAAGGGGTCCCCATTTCAGGGCCCATACTAAGGGACCATGTAGCTACCCTACGATGGGAAACCCCTAAACCCTAAACCCTAAACCCTGAACCCTAAACCCTCAGAAACAACCGCGCTTCCGGACATCCCTTGAATCGCGAGGCCTTGGGAACTTGGGGCTCTACGTGCGCCTTGTGGGCGGCCCACCACATGGCCAGGCGAGGCATGAAGACAGCGGTTACGGTGGGGTTTAGGCGATTGAGGGTTTAGGTTTAGGGTTCACGGTTTAGGGTTAGGGTTTAGGGTTTAGGGTTTAGGGTTTAGGGTGTGGGGTTTAGGCTCAACCCAACCAAAAGCCCCGAATGAAGGGAAATGCATCCCGGGAACGGTGCCAAGGTTTCGGGTTTAGGGTTTAGGGTTTAGGGTTTAGGTCCACATGACTTACTAGGGCTTAGGGTCTAGTGTTCGGGGTTTAGGGTGTAGTTGATTGGGGTTTAGGCTAATGCAGCCCGGGCAGGCCCTTGGGATATTTTGGATTTTCCCATGTTGGGTTTAATGTTGGGAACGCCTCTCGATGTTTGCGGGCCCTGAAATGCGCACAACACCCATGTACTATGCGGAAACAACCTGAACCCTAAACCCGAAACCCCAAACCCTAAACCCTATACCCTAAACCCGAAACCCTAAATCCTTAACCCTAAGCCCTCGTGAGCACCCGCGGGCGACGCGGCATCACAGCGACTTAGTTCTTGAACTTGGTAATAGCCCAGTGGTACCCTTTTCCCTTGTGAAGCAACCAACCCCAGAACGGGTGCCCTTATTACGATCTGGTTAAAGGGGGGCTACCAAGAGTTTGTTAATGTTTGTTCATGTACTCCCAATGTAAGAATCCGACGCACTGTTTGGGGAATGAGCCGAGGTGGTGCTGCATATTCCTCACAGTTCCGAAGATAAGAGACAATGGGTTTAAGGGTTCAGGGTTTAGGGCTAGGGTTTAGGGTTTGGGGTTTCGGACTTAGGGTGTGGAGGTTACGGATGCCCTCCCACGTCCCCAGTGGCTCTGCGTTGCTAAGCACCATCATGTCATAGTTGCTTGCAGGATATCGACTTCAGAACCCGTCCACGCAACGAGGATGTCAAGTGCCCATGCAGGGCGATTAGGCTTGAGAATCCCCAGAATCAGCCCTGCAAAGGGCCTTTTGAAGGGGTTATGGGGTACCCTGCACCCTAATTAAACCCTGAAACCCTAAACCCTAATTAAACCCTAAACCCCAAAACCCAAACCCCAAACCCCAAACCCTAAACCCTAAAGCCCATCCTGGATCGGAAGGAAGCCATTGGTGGGCAGACGGATCGCTTTGTTGTGGAGGAGGCCCTCGGGAGGTACACGCAAGCGCTCGCGTGGAGCATGAAGCGCTGCATGCTTGAGGGTTTGGGTTTAGGGTTTAAGGGCTTAGGGTATAGGGTTTAGGGTTTCGGGTTTGGGGTATAGGGTTTCGGGTTAGGGTTTAGGGTTTAGGGTTCAGGGTTCAGGGTTTAGGGGCTAGGGTTTAGGGGTTAGGATTTAGGGTTTATGGTTTAGGGGTTGACATCTTGCGACAAGTCTGGGCAGAACAGGATCAGCGGCAGCGCGCGCGCCTTCACTGGAGAAGCCGGGAGGTGCGCTGCAACTACACATGGGTGTTGAAGGTGACTACGACTACTTGCTTAGGGTTTAGGGTTTAGGGTTTACGGTTTAGGGTTTAGGGTTTAGGGTTTAGGTTTAGGGAATGTTGAGATCTAAGTCATTGGATGTTTAGTTTCTTCTTTTTTTTTTTTTTTTTTTGGGGGGGGGGGTGTCTATGTCTGTGATTATGATAGGTAATGTCGTTGACGGTTTCATTTAAAGCATTCTGTACGCAACAGCAAACTTTAATATACATGCAGATACACAAATAGATAGAACGAAGGACATTAAGTGAATATGTTTTTCACTTTACATACATATGTATGACGGTCAACCCACACATCAGACCGCCGAAGGCACAGGGGAGGCAATGGAGGACGCGGGTCATGACAGGCGTAGTAGTATGAACAGGGAGTGCGAAACTAAAGCCGCAATCCCAAAAACCCTCAAACTCTAAACCCCTACATCCTAGACCCCAAAGCCCAAAGCCCTAAAACCCCTAAATCTTAAATCCTAAACCCCCCCAAAACCCTAAATGCTAAACGCTAACACCCTGAGCCCCAAACCCTTGAATTTGAACCCTGCATTTGAACCCTGCATTTGAACCCTGAACATCAGAGATCTAGCTCCGAACTCACGAGCCAGACATGACTGTTGGTTTAGGGTTTTGGGTTTAGGGTTCAGAGCCTTCTCAACTGGAAGTGTCGCTGGAAAGGGCGATAAAGCTTGCCCTGAGTATCCATCCTCCTGCCCTGTACTGTTTTACTATTGTTTCTTTAAGAACTACACAAACAATAAATAAGGATAATCCCATGTTGCCCGTATAAGAAAGACTATTGTTGAACTTTCTGGGGGTTCTTGAGCAAATTGTCGTCAAAGAATGTGGAGGGCTGAGGGACATTCACCAAGCTAAACCCTAGCCGTCCTTACACCCCCAACAGTGCTCGTGTCGCCCTAAACCCTAAACCCTAAACCCTAAACCCTAAACTCTAAACCCCAAACCCCAAACCCCAAACCCTAAACCCTAAACCCTAAACCCTAAACCCTAAACCCTAAACCCTAAACCCTAAACCCTAAACCCTAAACCCTAAACCCTAAACCCTAAACCCTAAACCCTAAACTTAAACCCTTAACTTTAAAAGGCTTCGACAGAGAATGGCGGCTCCCGCGCCGCTGGGCAGCATTGAGGATTCTGCCAGGGCTTTCGGGCTCTATTGTGTAGGGTTAGGGCTTAGAGCTGAGAGATTAGGGCTTAAGGTTCGAGGGCTTCGGGTTTTCCCTAAGCCCTAAACCCTAATTTTCGAGGGCTTCGGGTTTTCCTTAAGCCCTAAACCCTAATTTTGGAGGGCTTTGGGTTTTCCTGGTGGTGGTGGGGTAGCAGTGCGAAGTTGCTGCAGCAGCTCTATGAGAGACGCTGATCAACAGTTGATGCGCGACACCGCCCTCGAGTATGACATCCAGAGGCGGTTTAGGGTTTAGGGTTTAGGGTTTAGGGTTTAGGGTTTAGGGTTTAGGGAAGACAGCGAAGGCTGGTGGAGAGGTTACTAGCCAAAGTACAGCGGGCGTAAGGGCCCAATGGCCTTGGGCTCGGACAATGAAGGCAAAAAAACAGAAGCAAGGACTCCGCCGACGCTCCGGCCGCTCTAGTTCCGGGAGTGACTTGGCTGCAGCCAACTCGAGTTCTAGCTCCAGTTCCAGTTGCTCCCATGGAAAACATGCCCAGTCCACTGCCCAGGTTCTGGATTAGGGTTTACGATTTCGGGCATATAGTGAACAATACTTTAAGAGCTTGGAGGGCCCCAAGGTATCGTTTCCTCTAGGCGATACCCTTCCTTCGTAGACTAAGCAATCGCTTGGCGAAGCGATACCTCATACCAAAACCGATGCCCTGGTACACATGTCACATGTCGCTTTTGGTCCTTCGAACTTGCCGCCCGCCCAACTCGACTTGGCAAAACCCTAAACCCAACCCTTAAACCTTTAGCGTTTAGGGTTCGGGTTTAGGGTTTGGTTTGGGGTTTAGGGTTTAGGGTTAGGGTACCTCAACAGCTTGTCAACAGCGCCTGGGGTGGGCTTTTCCGCTAGAATTTGTACCCTCAGCCCAAAACCCTAATCCCCTTGGTAGCCCAGTGGTGCCCTTTTCGGTTTCTTTAGGTTCAGGGTTCGCTTGTAAATTTATAAAGTAGGGTTTAGGGTTTAGGGTTTAGGGTTCAGGGTTTAGGGTTTAGGGTTTAGGGTTTAGGCTTTAGGGTTAATATAGTAACCAACCCCAAAAAGTGTAATATGGTTGATGGGCTACCGAGACTCTGAAGCCAAGGAGTGTATGGGGCGGTTGGTTTCAGCAAGCTACGGGCTGATGTGTTCACAAGGTATGGTTTTGGGTTTGCCTTAAGAACCCTGAACCCTACCTTTTCTTGCAGGTTGCCCTAAACCCTGACCCCAAACCCTAAGCCCTAAACTCCCTAAACCCTAAACCCCTGAGAACGTGGACTGTGGAGTTCGTAAAAGCAACTTTCTTTTGGGGTCGAATATATTAACAACCCCCCCCCCCCCACCCCCCCCCCACCCCCCCCCCCCCACCCCCCCCCACCCCCCCCCCACCCCCCCCCACCCCCCCCCCCCCCCCCCAAAAAAAAAAAAAAAAAAAACTATTCTAGTTATTCAGGCCCCTATATAAGGGCTTGAGTTTGACGGCGTTTGGAGAAAGCTTGAGGCCTCAGGTTCCCAAGCCCTGAACCCTAAGCCGTTTTAGGGTTTAGGGTTTAGGGATGGGGTTTCAGGGTTTAGGGTTTAGGGTTTTTTAGGGTTTAGGGTTTAGGGTTTAGGGTTTCAGGGTTCAGGGTTCAGGGTTCAGGGTTCAGGGTTCAGGGTTCAGGGTTCAGGGTTCAGGGTTTAGGGTTTAGGGTTTAGGGTTTAGGGCGTCTCGCCGCGCAGCGGCAGTAGATACGATGTGGAAATGGCGCCCCACCGCGGGGGCCAAGGGCAGAGGAGGGCACCAGAGGGAGGCAGTCATCATGGATATCTGCTGGGTCCAGGCACCCTAGAAAAGGGTGGGTACGGCCTAAGCAGGCCGGGTGGGAATTTAGGGTTTAGGGTTTAGGGTTTAGTCATTCAACCTTCCCCCAAATTGGTTCAGGGTTTGGAGTATCCGGAGGATTTAAGGGCCAAAGTCCCAGGTGGGCGGGGAAGGGGAGGCAGGGTCTATGGTTTAGGGTTTACATGGCATGGTCTAGCCCTGTTCTGGCGTGCTCGGCCCCTAACGAACCCTGAAACCTGAAACCAGAAACAAGCCAAGACCCCCTGAAGCCTAAAGCCTCAAGCCTCAACCCTAAACCCTAAACCCTAAACTTCACCCTCAACCCCAAACCCCAAACCCTAAACCCTAAACCCTAAACCCTAAATGCCGGTCTCTCGCTCAGGCTTGGTATGTGAGCAGCGCCTTCTCACCTTGGGAGCCATCGGTCGGGGAGCCCAGGCGCCGAATCCCTAAACTCCCCTAAACTCCTAAACCCTAGCCCTAAACCCTAAACCCTAAACCCGAAACACTAAACACCCCTAAACACCCCTAAACACCCCTAAACTCCCCTAAACTCCCCTAAACTCCCCTAAACTCCGACACCCTACACCTCCCAAGCCCTACCTTACTTTGCAGCCCAGGGGTTCCCTGCTGATTCCAGGTTCCTTTTCTCGGTTTAGGGTTTAGGGTTTAGGGTTTAGGGTTAGTAACCAACCCCCCCCCCCACCCCAAAAAAAAGACACCCGTGTTGTAAACATGGTTACCGGGCTACCAAGCTTAAGCACCCAAACCTCAATTTTTCCGAGGAACTCCTAAGAATGATATTAGGGGCTTTCTGCTAATAACCATTCAAAAAAAGTAGGGTTTAGGGTTTAGGGTTTAGTGCTTAGGGTTTAGGGTTTAGGGTTTAGGGCTTTGGGTTCTTAAGGTGAGCCCTAATCTCCCAAACCCTGAACCCCTAAACCGTTGACCCGCCGAACCTTTGAAGCCCTAAAGCCACTGAAGCCCTAAGCCCTACTCCTTGATGTTCCCCCTTACACTAAGAGTCCTTAATGGGTTACAGTGCCCATCCCTATTAAGGACTGTTCGTATAAGGGTGAACATCCCAACCTACAGCCCTACACCATTGCGGTCTCTTGGTTGATGGCGTGTAGGGTTTAGGGTTCATGACTTGGGTTTGGTGTTTAGGGCCCCTAAGCCCTGAACCCCTAAACCCCTAAACCCCTAAACCCCTAAACCCCTAAACCCCTAAAACCCTAAAACCCTAAAACCCTAAAACCCTGAAACCCTAAACCCCTAAAACCCGAAACCCTGCAAGTCGGACGCTTTGTACAGAAGTCTAGGCCAGGAATATCAGTTGAAGCATCAGGTGCGCAGGATTTGGGCTCCCCATCTTCAGCCCAGGGGGACACAGGGCTCATGGAGAAAAAGGAACCCTAAACCCCAAACCCTAATAAACCCTAAACCCTAAACCCTAAACCCCAAACCCCCAAACCCTAAAGCCGACTTAGGGCTTCGACAAGTGTAGGGCTTCTCATGCGACTCGGACCCTCCAGGTGGCACCCTTGGCCCTAAACCCTAAACCCTAAACCCTAAACCCTAAACCCTAAACCCTAAACCCTAAACCCTAAACCCTAAACCCTAAACCCTAAACCCTAAACCCTAAACCCGCCACCCCTCTCACCTCTGTTGGGTAGGCGGGCGCAGTCGAGCGCTCAGCGAGACCATGGCAGGCTCTGCTTGAGCTGCAGAGCCTGCCCACCGCACCCCTGAGGCGTCGCCAAGCTTGGTCGCCAAGCTCGTCTCAGATATATATTAGTACCCTAAACCCCAGGGTGGGGGGTCCTTTTTCAATTCCTGGCAGTCCCCTGCGCAAAACCTGAGGGGGGAGTCCTTTGCCCTCCCCAAGTGACCTCCGAAATCAAGGGACATTCTTGGCCCTTCTCAAAGTCGCAAATGTCCCAGGCAGTGCCAGTAAGCAGGGGGGCCTTAAACCCTTCCAGTAGGCAGAAGGCTGCCAAAGAAGGTCCTGGAGCTGACAGGAAGCCCTGAAAGGTCCGACCCCTCGCTTTAACGCTCTAGTGAGTTTCGTTCTCTGGCCAAGTCAGCTTCGGCGTGGGGGGGGGGGGGGATTCTTGCAAAACCTGGAGACTCTTCACGCCCTGAATTTTCTGTGAGAGGGCCCTTCGGCCCAGACCGTCCCCTGCGCAAAACCTGAGGGGGGTGGTCCTTTGCCTTCTGCCCCCAAGTGACCTCCGAAGTCAAGGGACACCCTTGGCACCCCCTCAAAGTAGCAAATGTCCCAGGCAGTGCTCGACATGCTGCCTTCTGGCCCCAGATGATCTCCGACTTCCTAGTGTCCCAATCAGCCACTGTTCCCAAGTGACCCCCCCAAGAAATCGCCAACAGCTCGCCTCAAGTTCGGCAAGAGTTCACGACTCGCAAATGTCCCAAGCATTCGCAGTGTTTTATCTTAGTGTGCTCTGAACATGTTCGATATGTGAAATTTGAATGGCTGGCTTGGCTTTGGCTGGCTCCGGTTTGGTTTCGTGATGAGTATTGTTTGGGTGGCCTCGGGGTGGGCATGTCTTCACACTTTTGCGTTCAGCTGACCAATGCTAAACCCTAAACCCTAAACCCTAAACCCTAAACCCTAAACCCTAAGTTAAAACCTTCCTGCGGCTAATATGAGGGCCATAGGAGGGGTATATGAAGGGAAGCCTTTAAGAGGTACAAAACCTTGGGGTAGGAGTCTTAACCCCTTGAGTTTAGGGTTTTGGGTTTGGGGTTCAGGGTTTAGGGTTCAGGGTTTAGGGTTTAGGGTTTAGGGTTTAGGGTTTAGGGTTTAGGGTTTAGGGTCCAGAGGGGTTGAGGGCATTCAGGGTGTCACACTCGTCTTCCCTACGGAGCAAGCCCAGGCTTCCGTCTGCGAGACGCTGGGTTGCGAGGCGCGGTGCCCCAGCACCTTCCCTGAACTAAAAAAACCCTAAACCCTAAACCCTAAACCCTAAACCCTAAACCCTAAACCCTAAACCCTAATTTAGGGTTTAGGGTTTTAAAAACCCTAAACCCTAAGCCCTAATTTAAGGTTTAGGCTTTTTAACAGCCCTAAACCCTAGACCCAAAAAAGCCCTCACAGCCCCCTAGTACCCCTCAAAGCCCTGAAGTCCCTGGGCTTTGGGTTTAAGGTTTGGGGCTTCGGCTGTTTGCTCTCTCTCTCTCTCTCTCTCTCTCTCTCTCTCTCCTTTGTGGTACTTTACTGTAACTTTAATTTAGATCCTTACCCTTTTTGGGTTTATTGGGTTTCTTCATAAGGCAGCTAAAAGTTTAATTTATAGCTATCCTCCTGAGTGCAGCCAAGTCTCTCTCTCCCTCTCTCTGTCTCTCTCTCTCTCTCTCTGACGCACTCCTATGCTCTAAACGCCAATTCCTGCAACTCGAACCTCACGCCTTGGACCCTAACCCCGAACCCCTGCAACCTAAATTGATGGTTTAGGGGTTAGGGTTTAGGGTTTAGGGTTTAGGGTTTAGGGTTTAGGGCACACGCCCCGGAACCCAACAGGGTTTTGGCTTCAGGGGAAGAAGCTGTGCAATCGACCGACCGAAGGCATGATGGCTGGAGCACGGTTTAGGGTTTAGGGTTTAGGGTTTAATGTTGCCGTGTAGACCAGCTGCTGAAGCTCGCCAACTCCCCTGAAACCCTGAACCGTAATCCATAAACCCTAACCCTGAACCCTAAACTCTAACAGTACCCTAACCCTTATAAACCTTAAACCCTAAACCCTAAACCCTAAACCTCGACGCCGAAGCCGCTCTTCGATTAGTGTCTTCCCCGGCTGTCGTTTCAGGCTCCGCGCAATCGAGGGGCCCAAGCTGAATGGGTGAGCCGAGCCAGACTACCAGCTAATGAAGCCCCTAAGCATCCTAAACGCTAAGCCCCAAACCCTAGGGTTTAGGGTTTAGGGTTTAGGGTTTAGGGTTTAGGGTAGCAACAGCCTTCTTTGTCGCGCTGCCCTCAGCAGTATTTGGCCTGACCTTGTGAGCATCCTAAACCCTACCAAGCCACTTCTCCCTCAAGCCTACTAAGTCAAACTGAACCCTACCCCTATCAAACCAACTAAACTACTACCCCCTCTCAACCTCCTAAACCCTACTAAACCTACCAAGCCTACGTAACCCTACTAAAGCTGCCTTCACCCTGCCGAGCCCTGATCCCGAAACACTACACCCTGCCCTCCTGGTCAGGCAGTGGATTGGGTATGGGCCGGTCTCAACGCATCCATCCTTTCAGTGGGCTTGCAGGCGCAACCACAAATCTTAAGTTCCGAAAGGGCTGAGGGTTTAGGGTTCAGGGTTTTAGGGAGCCTAAACTAACTTGGGGGTCTGGGGTGCAGGCTTTGTGGTGGCTAGCTGGGGAGGTTAGGGCTTTAGGGCTTGGAGATAGGGGTGCGTGGGTTGTCCTAAACCCTAAACCCTAAACCCTAAACCCTAAACCCCAAACCCTAAACCCTAAACCCTGAAACCTCAACACCCTAAAACCCCAAAACCCTAACACCCTAAACCCTAAACCCCTAAACCCTAAACCAAAACCTTAAACCCTAACCCCTACCGAAACCCTAAACCCTAAGCCCTAAACCCTAAATTAACCCTACACCCTAAGCAGGCAGATGCTCGAGACGTACTGTTCTCGGCACCTCCCACAGCCGATGGACACAGCCCAGGCTCGACGCGGATGGTGCACAGCCATGTTTTTTCTACACAAATAGGGTTCAGGGTTCAGGGTTTAGGGGGTAGGGTTTACGACCTCAGGAGACATTCTATTTCCCCAAGCTGTGGAAACCCAAAGCCCTAGACCCTGAATCCTTGTTCACAGACAATCTCACAGGGGTATTACCCTAAGGGGTCCATGTACATCATCATTGTCTACCTGGGCCCCAAGGTATAGGAGGTACTTTAAGGCCTTTAAGGCCTTTAAGGCCTTTAAGGCCTTTAAGGCCTTTAATGCCCAAGTATTCCCTTTTTAGGTACATGGACCCTTAGGGTTGGGTGTCGATCTTGCTGAGAGTTCGAGTTTCGGGCACCTCTTTGAACGTGGGCCTTCATACACAGGGTGTTCAACAGAAAAGGGGGCCACTAAACCCTAAACCCTAAACCCTAAACCCTAAACCCTAAACCCTAAACCCTAAACCCTAAACCCTAAACCCTAAACCCTAAACCGTGGCTCTGGTTCAGGGTCAAAGCTTCCGCTCGAGGTGCAATCCTGCACTCAAAGCTGAAATGCTTCACCAGAGATGGCCTGTGGGCGGCTGAGAGACATCCCAGTGTTTCAAGGGATTCAGGCTCGCACCCCTCAGGTTGGGCCCCTAAAGGTTCCGCTTAATATACTCCTAATAGGGCCCTCAGGCTACCTAGTGGATCTTTAAGTCAGGGTCCCAACACACCCAAAGGGTACAACCTTCAGGGCCCCAGGTACGACCCCTACAGCGCTTGGATGGAAAGTCTGGATGTGGGGGTTCAGACTTGCGAGGGACCCTAAACCCCCAAGACTGCACCCCTCGACCCTACAGGGCGTTCCTGCAGTAGCCCTAAACCCTAAACCCTAAACCCCAAACCCCAAACCCCAAACCCCAAACCCCAAACCCTAAACCCTAAGCTAGAGCCCCGAACTATTCTCAACGCACCCTCAAGCCATCCTCCAAAACATCAAAAATGTCAGGATCCTAAAAGGGCCCCAGCTCCCTTTTCAGCATGAAGAGGGCTGTAATGGGGATGATATGACCCCATAAACCCTAATCCGAGCTTCTGTTTAATTGGTGGGCCCCCCCCCCCCCTCCACAATAAGGAATGCCGGGTTCCGCAATAGTTGGACCATGGCCCTGTATTGATTCTCTATTAAAAACAATAGGCTGCAGATCCCTGAGGTGCTGTAGCTTTGCGTCTCCGCAAGCAAAACAAGAAGCCTGCCGACAGATTTTTGAACCCCCCCAAAAAATAATTCCTTTAAATGTGGGGGGTTTGTCCCATACGAAATCCACCCTAATGGAAAGTAGTCTTCCGGCGGGCTTCCGGCCAAAAAAAATTCTTTAAATGTGGGGGTATTAATTAAACTGATGCTCGGATTACAAGCCTATTATAAACCCTATACTCCGCCTATAACCCCTAAAATCCCTTCCAACCCTACAAACCCACACGCCCTGTAGACCCTAAAAACCCTACAAACCCTATAAACCCACAAAGCCTATAGACCAGAAACCCTATAGACCCTATCAACCCTATAAACCCTACAAACCCTATCTACCTCATAAACCCTAAAGGCCCTGTAAACCCTGTCAACCCTAACCCTAAACCCTAAACCCTAAACCCTAAACCCTAAACCCTAAACCCTAAACCCTAAACCCTAAACCCTAAACCCTAAACCCTAAACCCTAAACCCTAAACCCTAAACCCGAAGGGCACAAGGAATGCCGCCTCAGGCTGGGCTTCGCAGTCCAGGAGCTGTGTCGCCATGTCGACGCCGCAGAGACCGCCAGGCTTAGGGTTTAGGGTTTAGGGTTTAGGGTTTAGGGTTTAGGGTTTAGGGTTTAGGGTTTAGGGTTTAGGGTTTAGGGTTTAGGGTTTAGGGTTTAGGGTTTAGGGTTTAGGGTTCAGCAGCTCCGGGTCGAGCAATCTCTAGTAGAGCCGCTGCTTGGGCTCTTGGAAAAAACCCACCCACCCAGAGAATCCCAAAACATTAAGAAATAAAAAGTGTATATTTTTCATCAGCAAGCCCTGTCCTCCAATCTCATTTGTTCTTTCTGCTCGTGTTTTTTGTCAAAGCCTCTTCCCCACCCCACCCCAGATCCTCAAAGGTTAGGCGCCTTCCCCACCCCACCCTAGATCCTCAAGGAGGACCTTGCCCAGTAAAACGGCGACCTTGCCCAGTAAAACGGCGACCTTGCCCAGTAAAACGGCCGTTTTACTGGGCAAGGTCGCCGTTTTACTGGGCAAGGTCGCCGTTTTACTGGGCAAGGTCGCCGTTTTACTGGGCAAGGTCGATTTTGGTCAAAAAATCGACCTTGCCCAGTAAAACGGCGACCTTGCCCAGTAACTCCTTAACATTTAAATTATATATGAAAGAGAGGTTTAGGGCTTAGGGCTTAGGGCTTAGGGCTTAGGGCTTAGGGCTTAGGGCTTAGGGCTTAGGGCTTAGGGTTTAGGGGGGGGGGGGGGGGGGGGGTTGTGAGGGTAGTTTCATGGGCCCGTAATATGGTCCCCTACCTCCCTTAAAGGTTTAGACGTATGAGCCCGTAATTTGTTTCGGGTATATAAGGCATGTAATAAGGGGTCCCCTTCTCAGGGACCATACTAAGGGATCATGCAACTACCTGGGGGGTGAAGTTTTCGGGGACGTGGGGTTTGGGGTTTAGGGTTTAGGGTTTAGGGTTTAGGGTTTCCCTAAACCCTACTATCCCTCAAGAGTCCCTTAATGGCGCCCTTGTCCTGGTTGCTTCTCGTTGTGGGGCCCCGCTTGGGAGCCCTAAACCCTAAACCTAAACCTGAAACCCCCACCCCGAAACCCTAGACCCTAAACCCTGAACCCCAAACCCTAAACCCTGAACCCTAAACCCTAACCCCAACCCCTAAACGCTAAACCCTCAGCCCGAAACCCTAAACCCTAAAGTAGGGTTTAGGGGTTAGGATTTAGGGTTTAGGGTTGAGGGCTGAAGTTGCAAAATTCAAGATTTCGGGATCCTGTCGCCCAAGCCCCAAACCTTAAACCCTAAACCCTAAACCCTAAACCCTAAATTTCAGGCCTAGCGGCACGGGCCGGCCCCCGCCCCCCAAAGCACGAAACCTTGAACCTTGGCACTGTCTTCTCTTTCCCGTGTCTTTGTCCTCTCCTTCTCTCTGTCTCTCTTTCTCCTGCCTTCGCCCCCCCTCCCTCCCCCCCACCCGGCGCGCGCGCGCGCGCGCACCCGCATCAGGAGTATCAGTGGGGTTGGTTTGGGGGCCTTACAAGCATTCTATGCATGCGTTTTGCCTTCGAAAAACCTTCAGAAAACGCTGTAAACACGTGTTTTTGGGCTTGGGAAGCCTTTTGGGACCCAGGAAAGGGATCATCATGAGCATCAGCGGCCTCTCCCAGGCCATCCAAAACCCCCTTAAACACGCCGATTGTATGTGCTTGAACGCTTGCGTGCCCACGAAACCCCCAAAAGCAAGACCCCGAATGCCCTTAAGGGCATTCGGGGTCCTGCTGTTCGGGTGTTTTGTAGGCACGAAGCCGTTCGAGCGCATAAAATGAGCGATTTTAGCGGCGTTTTTACGTGGACCCACAAAACACTCGGTGTTTACGAGGTTTTCTGCTGTTGGAACACCCCCCCAAACCGAGCATCATGAGCATCAGCTGGGTCTCTGGGCCGTGGGCCCGGACCCCCCCACGAAGCCCATGAGAAACGATGGCTTGCTGATGCGCCCGGACCCCGCGCATCAGCAGCATCAGCAGACCCCCCCCGACGTGGGTTTCGATGATGCGCACTTTGGGGGCGGGTCAAGGGCAACAGGGGTGGGGGTCGGAGGCACGCGTGAAAAACCTCATAAAAACACGGTATTTACGGTGATTTCAGCGTTTTTCAGCGTTTTTTATTGCCTTGGGCCCGCGGGCCAGGGCTGCTGATGCTCATGATGCTCGCCTGGTTTTGTGCTTCCGGTACCCCCCCCAAACCTTGAAAAACGTGGTTTCGGCCTGGCGCGCGCCCCATGTGAAAAGCTAGGGCCGATGATGCACACCCGTGAGGGTTTAATGGGGTGCTGCGGGTGTTTTGTGGCCTCGGTTTTTCGTAAACACCCATGGTTTTTTTACGAGGTTTTCGTGCTTTTCGCACCACCGCGTGTTGCGTCCCCTTGGATGCCGTTTTGGAGGCCTCTCGAAGGGCCCCGCGCGAATTTGAAGCAATTTTGGGCGGGGTCGGCGGCTCGGGCGCTCGCCCCTTAAAGCTAGCGCAAAAGTGCGACGCGGGCTCCGCCCTGCACCACGGGCGGTGCGGGGGCTGGGTTTAAGCGCAGGAGTGGGGGGGGGGGGGGGGGGGGGGGGGGGGGGGGGGGGGGGGGGGGGGGGGGGGGGTGGGGACAGAGGGGGGGGGGGGGGGGGGGGGGGGGGTGGGGGGGGGGGTAGGTAGGGTGCGGAGGGCAGCGGCAAAGAACTTCAACGTTTCCAAAAGAGCTCTCATGTCCTGTGCGAAAGTTTACGCGGTGTGGGTGGCCTGTTCCTGCACAGAAAAGCTGGCGGGGTACCCCCGCCCTAGGGAAAGAGGGAGGTGAAAACCTCTTTTTCCCATCCAACACGCCGCCAGGGTCGGCGGACCCTAAGCCCTAAACCCTAAACCCTAAACCCTGAATTTCTGGGTGCCCGTGCAGGTTTCGTCTCGGGCTGTCCATCTGGGAGCTCGATGGCAACACGGTGAAGGAGCACAACATCAACGATCTCCCTTTGATGCCTCGGTGCACACGGCACGCGCGAACCCCAAGACCCTGAAAGCCTGAAACCTGAGATCTGTTTATTTCCATGCATTGGGCTTTACCTGCAGCATACGATGATTACTTTCATGGTTATGATCTGAGTAGCTTGTCAATTTCCTATGATTCAGCTTCTGTTACGACAAGGTTTGCTTCTGTATCTGAAATACTAGATGCGTTCCCGGCATGCGGTTCATGGGTAGATGTAAGTTGAGTTGAAATGATGGAAACTAGATACGTCTAATCCGATCTAGGGCACTTAAAGCCCTACAAGAAGTCTTGAGGGTAATTACTACGGTAATTGCCTATATCCCTTGTAGCCCTGGTGAGGGTACTTCTGGCCCTACTATATACTTATGACCCTATTTAGGGTACATATAACCCTGCTATATACTTACAACCCCTTCAGTGTACCTATAACCCTACATCTAGCTACCCACTGAACCTCCAAAGCAGGACTACTTCGCTGGAGTCGCAGAGGCAGCCGCTTGCAGCGTCTTTCTTTCGATCGACCCGCGAACCCAAAAAACTGCAACCGCCAAACCCCAAAGCCAAAACCGCAAGCTCCCAAAAGGGTTTGGTTAGGGTTTAGGGTTTTGGGTTTAGAAGCTTAGTGTTTAGGGTTTAGATGCGGCAGGCAATTTCTTGATTGCTCGTCGTCTCATGCCACCACGAACCTAAACTCCGAAACCTCGAACCCCCAAACAAACACACGCCGACACACGCGACAATAACCCTAGACCTTAGCCTCAGGCTCACCCGACAGAAAAGGGAGCAAGCGCCAGAAACAAACCCCAAACCCCACACCCCTGAACCCTAAACGCAAACCAAAAACCCTAAACCCTAAACCCTAAACCCTAAGCCCTAAACCCTAAACCTACGAGGACGCCCACCTGCCCTTTGGCCCCTTCGGGGTCGTCGGCTTCGCCACGCCCGATGAAGCCTTGGCCTTGTGGGAGGCAGGGTGAGTTTACTGCTCTTCGCTTAAGAACTCCCAAAAAATTATATATATATATATATATATATTCATTTAAAAAAAAATATATATATATATATATATATATTTAAAAAGTAATAATCCCTATATATTATCCTTATAAGGAAGAATATATTTTTTTTTCTTTGGGGGGGGGGGGGTTCTTAAGCAATTGGTAGCTTAAGGGGGTTTAGGGGTTTAAGGTTTAGGGCTTGTGGGGTTCAGGGTAGGTTTCAGGGCTTTTTGGGTTTAGGAGTTTAGGGGTTTGGGGTTTGGGGGCTAAGGTTTAGTGCTTTTGGGGTTTAGGGGCTTTCGGGCTTTTGGGCAAACCTCACAAAGACCGAAACAGAGGGTTAGGGTTTGGGGTTGAGGGATTTAGGGATTAGGGTTGAAGGGGGGGAGGGGGGGGTCCCTTTCTGAATCAGGGTTTTACGGCTTGGGGGCTTTGGGTTCTGGGCCCTCGCGTTTTAGGATTTAAGCCCTTGCAATCTTACGACCGTGGCCCTTTGCAGGCGACCTACAACATAACCTGCACACCCGAGAAAAGATAAATGAAGAGAATGAAATACACGTACCTTTATTACCCCGCGGGCAAAGATAATAAATCCGCGGGCAAATGCAATAAAATGTACGAACTTTAAAGGATTTCATTCTAATAATACAATATGGTATGACATTAAGGTTTACCGCGTGTGCCCTTTTACGCGATTAAATGTACGTTTCCTGCAATAAATATTTATACGGGCGGCTATTTTATATTAAGTGAATGTACGCCCGTGTCATCCTAATAATAATACCGTAAAGCCAATAGTATTTTCTCTATAATATTATTACTGCAGGAATTACACATACTATAATTAGGGCGTCCATGTGAATACGAAATTCATTCATTCATTGGCCCTGGAAACACGGTCCCTTGTGCACACATGTCATGCGAATGCCAACCAAGATCGAGGATTCTGTTCCCTTGTTTCATTCATTTTA
Organism: Symbiodinium natans; assembly: GCA_905221605.1. NCBI lineage: Eukaryota > Dinophyceae > Suessiales > Symbiodiniaceae > Symbiodinium > Symbiodinium natans. The sequence goes on along the minus strand of CAJNDS010002080.1, from coordinate 795,690 downwards.
TTACAAGCGAAGCGAGGAACGGGGGAGCGGTGTGAACGAATTAATTATAATGGGGGCTTTTGTTAGGTCTTTAGTGCCCCCATAATACTTTTATTGTTCACTCATGACACTCAGTTTTATTAAGTGGAGAGAATATGTGAATTAGTGAACAAACGCTTGGGGTTTAGGGTTATGTAGGGTGCAGGCTTTAAGTGCCTAAACCGACTCTGCTTGCACCGTGTCAGTCCTTGCAAACCCTCTAGAACCGAAAAGCCCGTCAAAAGAACCCCAAGCATCCTGCTATAGATCCGACAAGCCCTATAAGCCTTATACAGTCTCTGTAAGCCGTACACCCCACCCCATAAGATCCATAAATCCTAGTACCCTGAAACCCCTAATCTAAGGTTCTAAGTGTATGGGCCTTAAATTGGGTCCGCTGCAATACAACCCTTATATACACTATGCATACTAAGGGCCCGTATACTTCGGATACCTATAAACAAGGTAAGGGACCATACACACTAGGACCCAGAGTAGGCCCGTATTTCTTTTGTTAGGGTTTCATATAGTATAGGTTCCCTGTTAAGGCCCCTGTAAGCCAGAAAGGGTACCTGTTTATTCCTGGGTTATGCGTTGGTCCCCTAAACCCTAAACCCTAAACCCTAAACCCTAAACCCCAAACCCTAAACCCTAAACCCTAAACCCTAAACCCTAAACCCTAGGGCCCGTGGTGACCTCAGACCTCAGACCGCCATGCACAGCGGTGCCAGGCGACCCAGGAGCCGCAGGCACCCGATGCAACTGACTTGAACGCACCAGTAGGTTTAGGGTTTAGGGTTTAGGGTTTAGGGTTTAGGGTTTAGGGTTTAGGGTTTAGGGTTTAGGGTTTAGGGTTTAGGGTTTAGGGTTTAGGGTTTAGGGGGTTAGGGTTTAGGGTTTAGGGTTTAGGGTTTAGGGTTTAGGGTTTAGGGTTTAGGGTTTAGGGTTTAGGGTTTAGGGTTAGGGTTTAGGGTTTAGGGTTTAATTACGGTTTAGGGTTTCGGGATGATGTCCAGAAGTACTGCAGTAGCCACGACCTTCCCGGCAGCACTCATTACAGAACGTGGTCCGAGAACTAATCAGCATGCCATACCAACATCTCTTCAAAAGATTCTGATGCCGTCGCACCTTCGCAGGATCTACCCGAACCCGTTTAAAGCCAAAAGCAAACTACTCGAAACCAAAACTACAAAAGCAACTCAAGACCCAAGCGCTAAACCCAGTACCCGAAAGCCTATACTCCACACCTGAACCCCTGCAACCCCAAAAAGCCTGAAAACGAGAAGCCCTGAAGCCCGAAACCGCACACCCCCAAACCCTAAACCCCGTCCAAAAGGGGTTTAGGCTTTAGGGTTTAGGGTTTAGGGTTTAGGGTTTAGGGCTATAACCCAATTATACGTCTACTTCTAACCTACGTAAAGGACTTAGGGGACTTCGGGGGCGTATAAGTACAGCTAGAATTTGGGTTCGAAGTACCCTGAACCTTCAAGTAAGACCTTCAGCCCCTACACCCTGAAGCCCTAAGCCAAACGAAGGGCTCCTGGTTGAAGTGCCGAAGGTTTCGGTCGTCCCGAAACCCGGAGCTCTAAACCGTGGGTGTGTGAACCTGTGTTGCGCCTTGCAGTCTTTGGCGCACAGTGGCCCCCAAGCAATCTAGGGTTGAGGGTTTAGGGTTTAGGGTTTAGGGTTTAGGGTTTAGGTAGTGTCCGAGGGGGATTTACAAGCTTCTTGCATTGAGGCTACCGCTGAACTTGAAGCCCTAAGCAGTAGCCATACCCTACACCCTGAACCGCCCCAAGCCCGAAACCCCAAGCTCTCGGGTCCTGCATCCGCAGGACAACCCACGCCTAAAATCCTACAGAGTTATCTTGCCAGTTATTAACAGGGGACTGGGGGAATTAGGGCCCCTATATGAAACAGGGTTTTGCTTAGCAGTTTTTGGTGAGAGTCAACAACCCTAAACCCTAAACCCTACACCCTAAACCCCTAAACCCTAATTCCTTTAAGGACTAGCAAGCCCTAGAAGCCCTCAGCCGCAGGGTCACAGCCCGACTGCATCGGCCGGAGGGGACACCCAGATGGCCTGGGCAGAGCTTTCCTCCAGTAGCGTTTAGGGTTTAGGGTTTAGGGTTCAGGGTTTAGGGTTTAGGGTTTAGGGCTTAGGGTTTAGGGCTTAGGGTTTAGGGTTAGGGTTTAGGGCTTAGGGCTTAGGGCTTAGGGCTTAGGGTTTAGGGCTTAGGGCTTAGGGCTTTGGGCTTTGGGCTTTGGGCTTAGGGTTTAGGGTTTAGGGTTTAGGGTTAAAAAACATATAGGCATTTAGGATTTAGGGATTTGGGGTTTTGGGCTTAGGGTTCAGCATCTCGAAGTTCAAGCATTCACTAGTTTAGCAGCTCTTCAGGTGCCCGAGAAGTACCCACCCACCCGGAGAATCCCATCCCATACCATTACTAGGATGCCCAGTAGTATCCTTATTCCCTTTTTTGGGGGGTTTAGGTTCCCTTATAAACCCCTTTAAGCAAAAAAAGTGCACCCTTTTTAAGCCTAGTTTACTGGGCAGCCTAGGATATTCAAAAGTTTCACACAACCCAAACCCTAAGCACTTGGCTCTGCAGCCCGGAACGTGGGGGAACTTGTGGGGGACCTAGTTTTAGGGTTTAGGGTTTAGGGTTTAGGGTTTAGGGTTTAGGGTTCAGGGTTTAGGGTTTAGGGTTTAGGGTTTAGGGTTTGGGGTTTAGGGGACCTTGTAGGGGAGCTGTGAGGGACCTTGTGGTGACCTATGACCTTGCTATGACCTTGCACGCCAGTTTTCTGGACCTTGTAGTGACCTTGCCCGCAAATCTGTGACCTTGCCCGCTCTTTATATGGGCATAGGGATTTACGGTGTAGAGTTTAGGGTTTATAGGCTTATAGGGGTATAGCGTTCCCTGTACCCTAAGTCTTAACCCTCAAGCCTAAACATACGAAACCACGCAAGCCCAGGCCGAGGGAACACGAAGCACCTGCCCGCTCCTTACGCAAGCTGCAGCCGGGTGATGGGTTTAGGGTTTAGGGTTTAGGGTTTAGGGTTTAGGGTTTAGGGTTTAGGGTTTAGGGTTTAGGGTTTAGGGTTTAGGGCCCCTTACCTTCTTCAAAGGGTTCCGACCTATGGACCCTTGGGCTTTCTAGGGTATATCAGGGTCCCCCCCAATTAAGGGCCAACGCAAGTACCCTAAGATAGAGGGGTGTTTCACTACAACCACCTGCCGCTGGGAAGCTGAAAGGTTTGGGGAGCTTAACCTCAACCCCTAAACCCTAAACCCTAAACCCTAAACCCAAAACCCTAACAGCCCTCCCCTGAAGCAGGTTTGTGCGAATCCTGGTGCTCGACGTGCCGAAGAGGTCCATGGCTGCGTTGCACCTAGTCCAGGCACTGCGGGGGGGTTTAGGGTTTAGGGTCTAGGGGTGGGGGGGTGGGGGGTGGGGGGGCTATAGGAGACTAAACATTGCCAATCTTACTCCGTTATGTCCGCTACGTCATTGTGTCGCAAACTTCCCAAAAACACCCGTTCTAATCATTCCAAGGAAATACCTAACGCCCCAAAGTATGTAAAATAATGACACTTTTTATGGGTTCTGGGCTTTTTTTCTTCAGACTTTTGGAGTCCAGGTAGGCACCTTTGTTATTCTCTTCTTTTGTCAGGATCCCATATGTTAGATTATCCTTGTTCGGGGTTTATGACGATCCTGGTTTTAAGGTTTTGCAGGACTTGGTGTTTAGGATCCTTTGTCGCAGGTGTGTTTCTCTTTGGTGGTGGCGTGCGGGGGGCTGGGATGCTGGCTTGACACTGGGGGCAGGGTTTAGTAGGATTGCCTCAACCCTAAACCCTGAACCGCAAACACTCTCAAAAACCTAAAAGCCCTCAAAACCGCCAAAATCCTAAACGCACTTAAAGCTCTTCAAACCCTAAACCCGTTGTTCCGAGGTGTTGTTGCGGGGGTTGGGGGTTGCTGGATTGACCGTCGCAACTGCTGCTCCAGAGGCATATGTGCGCGTTTTCGATTTAGTAAACCGGTTTAGGGTTTAGGGTTTAGGGTTTAAGTAAGCCTCTGAAAAGTTCCATTTGGGGTATAGACAGACCATGCAATGCAATATCAATATTCGCGCAGAGATGAACAGATGCATACAGACGTACAAGCACATACGCATAAACACATAGAAACATATATACATGCATATACTCATACATGTTTATATTCATATACGCCCACATACATACGGTTACATACGAATTACCCAGATAGAAACCTATCTTCACTTCCCAACTCCCCCCCCCCCCCCCCCCCCCCCCCCCCCCCCGGCCCCCACCGCACCCCAAGCCTTGCTTTGTCCTAAACCCTAAACCCTAAACCCTAAACCCTAAACCCTAAACCCTAAAACCCTAAACCCTCAACCCTAAAACCATAAACCCTAAAGCCCCAAACCCTAAACGCTAAATCCCCTCCAGATTGCTGGGTCGGACGCCTCCGGCAAGGAACTCCCCGTTGACTGCGAGGTGACTATCGGAGGGTTTAAGGTTTATGCTTTAAATTCGGTTTAGGGTTTAGGGTTTACGGTTTAGGGTTTAGGCGTTTAAAGGGTTTATGGTTTAGGGTAGGGTTTGTAGGTAGGGTTTGTAGGGTTTTGTAGGTGTTTTTTGGGTTTAGAGGGTTTATGGGTTTTGTTGTGGGTTTATTTTGTAGGGTTTATCGTTTTTTTTTTGCATTTGGGGGGGGGGGGGGGTGCTGGGTTTAGAGGGTTCAGGGCACCATACCCTAGACCCTAACCCTAAACCCTGAGATCCTTACAAGCCCAGGGTCGAGTGCACTACTAGCCCCCCCCACCCCCCACAAAAAAAAGACAAACATGAGAATATACATACATATACAAACATGCCTCCGTATAAGGGCAGTGTAGGGAGGGTTTAGGGTTTACCCTAAACCCTAAACCCTAGGGTTCGGCACACTGTTGGGGAATCATACACCCTTTCTCCCTCTAGCGTGGCGGGTCTCTCTTGAAGAAAGCAACGGTTGAGGAGTGGTTTCGGAGCGGAGCTGCTAGGCTCGAAGTGTCTCACACACGGTTTAGAGTTTAGGGTTTGGGGTTTAGGGTTGTTAGGGTTGTTAGGGTTGTTAGGGTTGTTAGGGTTGTTAGGGTTGTTAGGGTTGTTTGGGTTGTTTGGGTTGTTAGGGTTGTTAGGGTTGTTAGGGTTGTTTAGGGTTTAGGGTTCAGGGTTTAGGGTTTAGGGTTCTTTTAGAAATTCAGGTTTAGGGCTTGCTGTAATATGGCGCGGATGCTGTGAAAGGTTACATAAACATAGAAATGCAAACGCCCTAGACCCTAAACCCTGACCCCTCAAATCCCCGATAGCAGCCTTTAGAAAGACCTGATCCCTAAATCCTACATTCCTCAACCCTAAACCCTGGACCCTGAACCCTAAACCCTAAACCCTAAACCAGAAGCCCGAACCAGTACTCCCAACAACTCAAACCCTAGACCCTGAACTGCAAAACCTCAAGCCTTAGAAATAGCGGATAAGCCCCCTTAAACCCTAAACCCTTAACCCTAAACCCTAAACCCTAAACCCTAAACCCTAAACCCTAAACCCTAAGTCGAACCTTTACACTCGGACAAGCGGAGGCTCTCCAGCGACTGCTTCGGAGCCTTTCCTCGGGGGCCGAGCCCGAGACTTCGGGGGGGCTGCCACAGGCGTGCCGGCGTGCCCTTCAAGGTTTAGGGTTTAGGGTTTAGAGTTTAGGGTTTAGGGTTTAGGGTTTAGGGTTTAGGGTTTAGGGCTTCAACCGCCCTAAATGCGAACCCCCTCAACCCTGAACTCCTAATAATCCCTTCCCCAACAATTGTCTGCAAGCTCCCTGGAGGCTCTCTTGCCGCTGCTTGGAGGAAACTGCAAGCCCTTCCTCCTGTGCACCGCACCCGTCCCAGCGGGGCTTCAACGGACCTGCGTTGGGTTTAGGGTTTAGGGTTCAGGGTTCAGGCTTCAGGGTTTAGGGTTTAGGGTTTAGGGTTTAAGGTCTTGGGCCAAAGCTCAGGGGCTGACGGTTGAAGCAGCCACAAGTCGTCGAACCCGAAGTGACCGAGCAAAAGGGCCATCGTCGCCAAAGCACAGAAAAGGAAGCCCACAACTCCTAAACCCTAAACCCTAAACCCTAAACCCTAAACCCTAACCCCTAAACCCTAAACCCCAAACCCTAAACCCTAAACCCTATCACAAATATCTTGTTTTTTTTTTTGTTTCAGGGCTTTGCTTGCGACACTTTATCGTTGCCCTTATTGGGCTTATATAAGAGGATTTTCTTTAGGAGTATTTGCCGAGGCGCCTTAAGGGCCATCCTACTTCTTTAGGCCCCCTGTGTCTTGGCCCTCAGGCGCCTCCAACTTCAAGGAGGGTTTAGGACTTTAGAGTTTAAAAACTAAACCCTGAACCCTAAACCCTAAACCCTGAACCCTGAACCCTAAACCCTAAACCCTAAACCCTAAGGGCTTACTGGGCTTAGGACCGCAGATGTGTAGAGCTTTCAACTCAAGAGGCTGTTGGGTTCCACAGCGCAGGCTCTGAAGCCTGAAAGCCCTATTTAAGGTTTAGGGTTTAGGGTTTAGGGTTTAGGGTTTAGGGTTTAGGGTGAGAGGTTCCCTGAACATACTCCTACTATGGCCCTTATAATCTCCCTTAGAGGATCTGTTAAAAGGATCCCCAAAACCCGAGGGCACAACCTTAGCGCCCATGATGGAAGCCCCCCTCGATGCTCGGCCCAAACTCCCAGAGCCGCAACACTGAAAGCGTTAAACCCCAAGGGTTTAGGGTATAAGGGTTTTAGGGTTCTAGGGTTTTAGGGTTTAAGGGTTTAAGGTTTTAAGGGTTTAAGGGTTTAGGGGTTTAGGGGTTTAGGGTTTTTGGTCTAGGGGTTTTGGTTCGGGAGTTTAGGGGTTAGGGAGCTTTGGGAATTTAGGGAGCTTCGGGAGCTTAGGGAGTTTAGGGAGTTTAGGGAGTTTAGGGAGCTTAGGGAGCTTAGGGAGCTTAGGGAGTTTAGGGAGTTTAGGGAGTTTAGGGTTTCGGGTTCAGGGCCCAAACCCCGAAACCAAAAAACAAACACCAAACTCCAAGTTCCAGGTGCCGGAGCGACCGGGCACCGGCTATTCCGAGGCTGGGAAGTTTGGGGAGCCGCTTTCTTGCCCTGGGTTTAGGGTTTAGGGTTTAGGGTTTAGGGTTTAGGGTTTAGGGTTTAGGGTTTTTGCTTTACTGCTTTAGCTTGGGGCGTAGAGGGTTAAGGTTTGGGAACACAAGGTCCCTGCAAAAGAGTAGAAGTAGTATTGCTGTTGGGGGCTTAGGTCCTTGGGTGTTCAGGGTGTGTGTTGGGTCTACTACCGGTTTCGGGGGCTCATGTTAAATTTCGAGCCCTGTGCACAGTTGAAGGCGTCTGAGGGGTTTAGGGCTTTGGGGGGTTTATGGGCATTTCCCCCAAATGGGGGTACCCTTGATATACCCCCAAATAGTACAATCCTGATTATAGGAACCCCCCAAGAGGGTAGCCCTATGTTGGGAAACCCCCATGTGTTCAGTTTTATTTCTCGGCGAAGGCCGAGTTGAGTTGTTTAGCGCACCCACGAAGCGCAGCTCATCCATGTTTAGGGTTTAACCCCTAAACCCTAAACCCTAAACCCTAAACCCTAAACCCTAAACCCTAAACCCTAAACCCTAAACCCTAAGCCCTAAACCCTAAACCCTTAACCCTAAACCCTAAACCCCAAACCCCAAACCCTAAAATCCCTTTTAGCCCCTCAACCATAAATATCTCAACCCCTATAATGAAGCCCTTACCATAAACCCTCGAAGCCAGAACTGTGTCCTCTTCCCCCAAGCCCTAAACCCTAAGCCCTAAACCCTAAGCCCTAAGCCCTAGACTCTAGTTCAGGTGCGCGATCTCCTCGACGTGGCCGAGCGCGCCGCGCTGCTGATCACTGCACAGTGCAAGCGCGTGCAGGCGGGCAGGGTTTGGGTTTAGGGTTGAGGGTTGAGGGTTTAGGGTTCAGGGTTTAGGGTTTAGGGTTTAGGGTTTAGGGTTAGCGTTTAGGGTCAGGGTTCAGGGTTCAGGGTTTAGGGCTATGGCTTAGGATGAGGGTGTAGGGTTTAGGGTCACATGAAGCGGCAACTGGTTGCTACTGGTATGGCGGCTACGGCTGATAGCATCAGGACTATGGTACGACATCGAAATAAGGTAGATGTACGCATTTCATGCACATAATTGTAGAAATATTCCTAGACCTAGATACTGTTGATAGTTACAGATAGGTAGATAGGCGTTAACATCGTCTTGGTTTCTGCACGCAGCAAACCTACCCAAAACAGTGAGAAACCAGGGGGACACGAAAGAACACTCCAATGGTCTCCACGAGCACATCCAAAACACGGCAAACCCCCCTGGTTCTTAGTAGGGGATGAGGGAATTAGGGCCCTATATATACTCTTGAATTGAAGGGATAGTATAGGGCCCCAATTTCCTCGTTCCCCAGTAAGAACCAGCCAGAAAATACGCCGAGACCACTCCAAGCGATCCCGAAAAAAACATCCCATTGGCACTCGAAGCCCAAAGAGCCCAATATCCCTTAAGGAACTAAACCCTAAACCCTAAACCCCCTTGAATCATACTAAGGATCCCGTTCTAGTTTAAGGTATATTCCTCAATTAAGGGGTTTTCGGCTTCGGCTCTCTGGAAGAACATCCCTTGAGAGAAGTCCCAGAGCACCCGAGGAGTTCACCCAGGACACTTTAAGAACCACGCTTCCTGGGAGCATTCCGAGATCACGGCTTCTCTCCACACGAAACATCGAAGCTTGCAGGTACGGGATGAGTCAAAATTTCTATTCACAGCCGCTCTGTAGACCGGATGTAATTCCCCTAAGGATCCATCCACCTATATAGTATATCCGTATCCTTGGGCCCTAAAGCTACTTTATAGGAACCCCTGAAAGGCCCAAGTATATACTATTTGGGTGCATGGATCCTTAGGGGTTCAGAATCGTAACTGGTGGCCTAGAGGTCCAACAAGGCGAGCATGCCTCGAGGAAAAGCCACCATGGTCCGGGCCGTGCGCGCAGTGTAATATAGGGGTCGGAGCAGCAGTGTTTAGGGTTTAGGGTTTAGGGTTAGAATAGTTTTTTTTTTTTTGGGGGGTGGGGGGGGGGGGGGGGGTTATTCTAGTGTAATTATATAGGGACCTTAAGGGAATACGATTAGTAATTATTCCGACCCCTATAATCGCCACGCCCGCACCCAGGCGACTGCACGAATTGCGTCCAAGAGAGGGAGCAGAAGCATGGCGCCGTTTTCTCCGTTCCGGAAAGTGTATTGCTGAGTGTTGTCACACTACTTCCTAAAACCCTTGGGGAGTTCGTAGACCCTGAGCCTTAAACACGTACTTCCTAAACCCTTAATATCTTGATTCCTACACCCTTAGCCTATCTTAGCCTAAACCCCCCAAACCCGAAACAAAGGCCCTGAAACTTCTAACCCTAAACCTAAACCCGAAAAGTATACCCATGAACCCGAAACCCCAAACCCTAAATCCCTAGTCTACTCATCCCAGGGTCTCCCAGCAGACGCCTTCCGCCTAGTCGGACCGCAGCAGTGGCTTGCGTGCAGGCCTTTTTTTTTTTTTTTTTTTGGGGGGGGGGGTGGGGGGGGGGGGGGGAGAGAGCCTCAGTTGAGAAGCAGCATTTGGGGTTTAGTGTTTAGGGTTGAGGGTGTTTGCTAGGGGTTTAAATGGGTTTTACAAGAGTCTATAGAGGTGATTAAAAGAGTTTACAAGGGCTTACAAGGGTTTAAGGGTTTACATGGGTTTAAGGAGTTTAAAGGGCTTAAAGGGGCTTCAGGGTTTAATTGGTGTTTTGGGCGTTTGGGCGGTTCAGGGGATTGAGGGTTTCGGTGCTCAGGTGATTATAGGGCTTGTAGGGATAGGGATCAGGGGATTTAGGGGGGGCAGGGGGATGATTTGTAGCTTTGCGCTTCTTAGGGTGCCAGGTTTCAGGGGTTTTGGTTTCCTAAACCCTACACCCTAAACCTAAACCCCAAACCCTAATTCAGGGCTACAGGTCTGCTGTAGGATGTCGACTTAGCGTCTGTTTAGGCCCCCGGAACGTGAACCGTGAACCGCAACATCATGGAAAACCTTAAGCCTAAGAGACAAAAAAGAACAAAAGCAACCCGAAAGCCTCTAAACTCTAAACCCTCCAGACGATCCGTGACCCCAAAAGCCTGAACCTTGTAGGGAGGTAGCGTGTAGGTGTGGAGATAGGGTTTACAGGGCCCGGGCTTAGGAGTTCCGGTCCTAAACCCCATAAACCCTAAACCCTAAACCCTAAGCCCTAAACCCTAATCCCTAAACCCTGTAACACCCTCAGCCCCAACCGCAAGGGTAGGGCAGCGCTTGTGCATTGCCTCACAGGACTGAATGTTTAGTTAGGGTATCAGGCTTAGAGATTGCAAGCCTAAGGCCTAAACCCTAAACCCTAAACCCTAAACCCTAAACCCCAAACCCCAAACGCCAGACCCTAAACCCTAAACCTAGCCCTAAACCCTAAAGTCAGGATTCAGGGCTTCGGATCGGATGGAGTCCCATCAGGCGCGTGGCTGCAAGGGAGGAGTTGGAGAAGGAGGTCTCCTTGCAAGGCGCAGAAACCCTCACCCGGGTTAAGGGTTTAGGGTTTAGGGTTTCGTTGTAAACCCCCAAACTCATAACTTCGCCCCGCAAACTACAAGAACACTCAAACTTCAAAGGCTCTAGAAGCCCAAACCCTTGTAGGCTCCTTGAACCTTCAAAGCTCTCATCACAAAAAGCACCTAAACTTGAATCCAAAACCCCTTGAGCTCCCCGCTGAGCGCTCGAGAGCTTCTACACGCGATTTCAGAACCAAAGCCCTATGCCCGAAAACCCGAAACCCTAAACCTTCGAACCCTAATCCCTAAACCCTAAACCCTAAACCTTTGAGGTGCACCCAGGGACGTGGCTTCCGCCTGCGCAGAGGGCATCGGCAGGCTGGGCCTTGGGACTCCTCAACCGTAAGCCCAAATACCTTGGGTTTAGGGTTTAGGGTTTAGGGTTTAGGATTTAGGGTTGGGACGTTCCCTCTTGTACTAACAGTCTTTTGGGGGTTGCAATACGGGGGTACTCTAATCCCCATGAAGGACTGTTCGTATGAGGGGAAACATCCCAACCTAATACCTGTTATCCTAAACCCGAAACCCTAAACCCTAAACCCTCAACAGCCCGACAACCATAACATCCTACACCCGTTCGAGCCGAAAGCCCTCGGTTTAGGGTTTAGGGTTTGGGGTTTGGGGTTTAGGGATTTGAGTTGAACCCCACAGACCTACTCCTTAAGACCCTGAATCCCTGAACCCCTACTATAGGGGTCGGAATAATTACCAATAGTGTTCCCTTCCGGTCCCTTTACAAAAATAATTGCTGCAATCACCCGCCCCCCCCCCCCCCCCCCAAAAAAAAAAAAAAAAATAATAACTGTTCTAATTATTAAGGCCCCTATATTAAACTACTGCATTTGCGTTCCTTAGACCCCGGGATCTATTTCTTACGTCCTCAATCTGAGTTGGGCTCCTGGTACGACGTGGGGAATCAGTGGGGAAGTCCAGAACATCTAAAGACAATGAGGTCCTAAGCCCTGAGCCCCTAGCTGGCTTCAGGGTTTTGGGTTAGGGTTTAGGGCTAAGTGTTTAGGTTTGATTTTCACCAAGCTTCAATCCCCCATCGTTACAGCATCAGGGAAGAATAAGTGGGACTTTGCTGGACTCAAGAGCTTGTGATGTAGGGCTTATAGGGCCTGGGGCTTAGGGTGCATCTAAGGGTAGTTACATGGGTGCTTAATATGGTCCCTTACCTCCTTAAAGTGTTCTGAAGTATGGGCCCTTATAAGGTTTTTAAGGGGTATATAAGGGGTGCCCTTTTAAGGGCCCATACTCAGGGACCACGTCTAGTGCAGGACTTCTCCAGCACCGGCTCTGACAGCGCCCCCTGCTTTACGAGGCAAGTGTTGGGGTTTCATGTGGTGGGAGCCTAAACCCCTAAACCCCTAAACCACTAAACCACTAAACCTTAAACCCCTAAAGCCCTAAACCCCGAAACCCTAGACCCCAAACGCGAAACCCTAAGCCCCTAAACCCCACACTGAAGGGCCGCAGGACGGTTGGCAAAAACTGCTATGTAAAACTAAGTTCCAAACTCAAGCCCTAAACTGTAAGCCCTAAACCAAGCCTAACGGTTGGGATGTTCCCCCTCATACTAACATTCCTTAATAGGGAAAAGAGTACCCCCCCCTATGATAACTCCTATGCGGGACTGTTAGTATGAGGGGGAACATCCCCAAGTATTAGGGTTTAAACCCTAAACCCTAAACCCTTGAAGAAGACCCTCGCCCCGCCAAGGTACATCTCAACGACCGCTTCCTCGTGGGCCGTTTGTTTGCTCAGGGAAGGGCTGCGGAACAAGCCCCTTGAGCCACCATGTGTGTGTGAAGCACCACATCGTCGCATGTCACAACGACTTCGCAGTTCGTATGAGCATAGCTCTACAAGCATCAGACACCAGAGATATGTACAAACCTCTTTTTACTCTGAGACAGTCATGTGCTTTGCTGCAAAGGATTCTCCAATTCGAGTCGTTGCCATGGCTGATTCTGATGTTGGGACTGTAGTGGGCCTTCCTGAAGATCCCATGCAACGAGAGGTTATGGTAGCCCAAGCGCAAGCTGCTGGGGCAGCTCCGAATACCGAGCACCCGACGATGAACGGAGTCGGTGCAACCCGGGCCAGGTCGGGAGTGACGAATCTGCTGGCAGAGGAGAGTTCCACTTCGGCGACAGAGGAGACAGTTTCCTTTGCTGGACGAGAGGGAGCTCCGCCAACTGAAGGGGGTCCTGGTGGTACAGTGGTTCGAGAGACCGCATCGCAGCATAGTCAGGCGGGGCCCGAGAGGCTTGGAACGAACTATGACTGTGGCGGAGCTGGACCCGCTGAACCGACCGCCAGGAGAGAGCAGGTCACCGCAACTGGCTACAGCACTCCAAGGTCTACAAGACTTCTGCAGAATGGTGGCCAGCATTGGGTGGCTGGATTGGAAATGCCGAGCTGGGTTACCCGGCTGGGATCCTACCTGTCGCTGGGCCCGCAGAACGAGTTTTTTCCAAGTCCCCTTGGCGGAAGCCAGGGGTCCCAGAGGTCTTTGCCAGGAGGACCTACCTTTACTTTGCGACCCCCGAGCAGGCCACCTACTTCCCCGGAGACGCCAAGTTCCTCGAGCCTTCCTCAGGAGGCAATTCAGGCTGAAGTTCAGCGGCAACTTGGACAGGTGTTGCAGAAACTTCAAGAGGCTGAGCGGAGGAATGAGCGTTTGGAGCAAGAGCTGGCAGCTGAAAGGGGGCAAGCGATGGCGATGAAGGAGCTGTATGGAATTAGTCCCACAGAACCAAGTCGCCCTTCTGATCAAGTTCCATCAGGTCTTCAAGGAGTTCTAGGTCCCACAGAACCAAGTCGCCATCCCGATCAAGTTCCCTCAGGTCTTCAAGGAGTTCTAGGTCCCACAGAACCAAGTCGCCATCCCGATCAAGTTCCATCAGGCCTTCAAGGAGTTCTAGGTCCCACTGAACCAAGTCGCCAACCGGATCAAGTCCCACCAGGCCTTACAGGTGATCTCCGGGGTGAGTGGAATCTGAGGTCAACTGATGCTCAAGGGTCCCAAGCGCCGAGCTTCTTGAGGTCGTTGTTAAGCGGAGGATCTAGGCCACCTACTCCCCCGATTCCCCGGGAACCATCGAGTCCTACTGGAGGCCCTGTGGTGGAGATGTTGGCAAAGGGAATCAAGCAACTTCAGGAACTTCAAGCTCAAAATCTGTCGAAGACAACCTCGACTACAGCATCCCAGGAGGTGGTTAAGCCAGGGACAGTGGCACTGAGCCCACTACCCGAGTACGTGCCTCGGATGGTGCAGGTTCCTCGGCGCTACAGCTGCAAGACTGGATGGAAGTGGCCACGACGGTGTTAGCTGATGTGAGTGAGAATAGCGGCACTTGGTGGTCGGCAGTCATGGAATTGGTCAACGGGACCTATGCCCGGTGGTTGGCAGCCACCCCTTTGGAGCGGTTGCAGATCACGCCGGAAGGGGCCGAAGCTTTGTGCACAGGACGTTGGACCCGGGTCAATGCCAGGACTGCTTCCATGTTGTTGTCTGCGATGGGTGAAGAGCTTCGTGGAGAGATGATAAGTCAAAGGATTACCCAGAGCTCCCCGCGGATGGTGTTCCGCCTCTTTGTGTTGTTCCAGCCTGGAGGGAGTGCTGAAAGGCAAGAGGTCCTGAGGAAGCTTCAGAATCCAGGTGAGTTTGTGGCCGGCGATGGTTTGGCGGAGGCGCTAAAAACCTTGAGGTGCTGGCCGAGATGGCTGGCCCGGTGCAAGTCTGTCAACATGTCGCCTCCCGATGCCTCGGTCATGGTCAGGGGGCTGATGAACCTTACAACCAAGCATATATCGGCCTCTCCCGACGCCACATTCAGGACAGCAATGCCACTGGAGGACCAGATGGTGGAAAGAGCCCGGAGAAGACTCCAAGCTCAATGAAGGTCCTGGTGGTCAAGGATATCCGGGTATGTTCCTTGCAGTCATCGTCCTCGGCCCTATTGGACTCGGGAGCCACTCATTCGTTGAGAACCGCTGGAAGTTGGGATGAGTGGCAGAAGGCAGAGGAGGTGGAGGTGCAGCTGGCAGGAAATCATGCTCTGAAGATGAAGATCACTGCCCTTGATACTCTTCTGATGCCACCACAATCGGCTCCCGGCGTTGACCGGCAATCCCAGCAGACGATCGTTCCTCTGGGCGAGCTGGTAAAAATCCTCGGCTACACCATGAAGTGGTCCCAGGAGGAGTGCGTCTTGGAGGACCCCAATGGAGAGGTCATTCACCTGAGTACCAACTCAGGATGTCCCCAGCTGTGCGAGGCTGAAGCGTTGGCACTGATCGCCCGCCTGGAAGAGCGAAAGCGAGAGCGCCTCGAGAATGAGACCTTGGCTACAGAGGACAGAATCGCGAAGGTGGCCTCCTACATGGACCGGTCTTGGTTTGAGTACCTGCTGAACTACACATCCAACAACAATAAGGAGGCAGGACTTCGAGCTCTACGGGATGTGCCATTTCTGAGGGAAGTTCCGGGGGAATGCATAAATGGGCTGATGCCTCCTGGAGAACCAAAGGGAGGATGGGAGACCATGAAGAAGGTGACTTACCTGACAAGGGCCCAGCGACGAACCTTGCTCACCGCTAAGAAGTGGATAGTGCATCTCTTCGCTGGGGAGGAGGGACACATGGAGTTCTACAAGTTCCATGATGGCGACACGGTGGTCTTGGAGGTGGACATCAGACAAAGTCGAGGACATAACCTCCTGGGTGATTCGCCAACATGGGAGATGCTTCTGTGGGGGGCCCGTATGGGCAAGATCGACATGCTTTGTGGAGGACCACCGGGTCGTGATGGGCTTGCGTTTTGTCCCAAGGAGCCGGACGCTACGACCCTCAAGCCTTTGTCTTTGATCTCGAGAATGCTCTGGCTGTATGTGGTGGCGGCAACCGGAAGGATGACTATGGCTAAGGGGGCACTCCGTCATAAGGAAGTTGGCTTCGTGATTGAGCACCCCGGGCCTACTACTTCATCGCCACCACAACCAAGGGACCAGCGCCCATTCCTATGGGAAACCAACATGTGGAAGGAGTTTAAGGGCGAGACCGGCATGTTCGAGGTCGCGTTTGAGCAAGGGGGAACCGGAGCATCGTCGAGAATGAGCACGGTGTTGGGAACCAACGTTCCCTACTTAAGAGGCTTGGAGGGCATCAAGTCGGACGACAACCTGAAGGACCAGCCAGAAGGTGCAGATCGAAGCCGATGGTCACCTGGGCTAGTGAGGGCATTGACCATTGCTTTCCATATGTGGTCACGGAGTCCAAGGGTGTATGCCATGAGTCCCGAAAGATGGAAGGCCCATGTAGATGCATCTCATCTCCCGTACCATAGGGACTGCTCGACATGCGTCATGGCAAGAGGGACTGGAAGGCGCCACGCTCGAGTCCATCATCCGGACAGCTATGTCCTTACTTCAGACCTCTCGGGGCCGCTGAAGCCAGGACTAGATGCAGCTGTTAAGGGAACGCCGGCTTGCAACATCCGCTACCTGCTGGTTGCCAAGTACCTCTTTCCCAAGGAGTTCGTGCGTGCCTACACCAAAAGGGAACCACCGTCTGAGGAGGGTATGGTCGAGCAATCCCAACCTGAACCTGGAGAAGCAGGACTTCAACTTGAGGAAGAAGACGACCAGCTGCTCCCGGATGATGAGGCCGACTACGAACCTTCCATCGATGATGAGGATCACAATGAAGAAGGTGGAGAGCAGTTGGTGGATCTGATTGAACCCTTAGACAACAAGGATGGGGAAGCGAGCAATGAGCGGGAGGAGGAATTGGCAACTCATGATTCTGAAGATGGTGGTCCTAAAGGGCATGCAGCAATGAGAACTGGAGATTGCCGTCCCCCCGAGATGACTTCGCTGGTGTTTGCTGTCGGGATACCCAACAATAAGACCGCTACGATCAAGGGCGCTTTGCAGGACGTCATCCTGTACCTGGGTGCCCATGGCCTACCAGTCCTTTGATTCCACTCCGACCGCGGTGAATACTATTCAGCAGCCTTCAAGTCCTGGTTGAGAGAGCAGGGAATTCGAGGAACCTGGGCGGAACCCGGAATTCCGCAAACCAATGGTCATGCCGAAGCCACCGTGAAGTGGATTAAGAACAGGATCCGAACTATGTTGGTGGCTAGTGAACTACCTGTTCGTCTTTGGCCAGCAGCGGCTGAAACGGCAGCTGCCGAACAGCGAGCTGCGGTGCTGGGTTGGAAATCTTCACTCCTGGCTCCTTTCGGCACAACCGTACATGTGAAAAAGAGACCGTACACCGCGCTTGGTCCGAGGAGGAGTGGAGATACGTTCGATCCTCGGTGGATGAAGGGGAGATATGCTGGTTTGAGTGGATTACTGGATCGAGGCCACTTGGTCTATCTTCCGGCAGATGAGAACAAGGCTGAAGGTTTCTTCCACACTTTCCATGTGAGGCCCAACCTGGTGGATCCCGGCGGGCCAACTGCAACATTGGAGGCAGATGAGGTCGTGAAACCGGCTACTCGTTTGTCCGAAAAAACCAAACTCGCCGATGTGGTTCCTAGAGTTGCAGTACTGGAGAGGGTGAAGCCGGGAGCGATCGAGGAGGAGGCTCAGCAGGTGTTGGAGATCAATGAGGAGGATGAAGACATGAAGTTTGTGGAAAGGTGGTTCAGGGACGGACCGTTACCCAACTTCAAGGCTGGAGCATATCGACATGGAGGTGTGGTTGGGGTGATGAATACTACATCGCAATATCCTCATCTAGTGCAAGTGCTCACCAGAATCCTACAGCGCTCCATGCCTGAGGCAACCTTCACAGCTGTACTGGTGTCCACCAACACTTTGAAGGAGTTCCATCAGGATGTTAATAACGATGCGACCACGAAGAACTTCCTGGTGCCAGTCGTGTGTCCGTCAAAAGGAGGAGGAGTGTGGGTTCAACTACAACCTGGAGACGTGGTTCAGGGAGAACTGAGTCAACGACCGAATGCCAAGGGAGAACTGGTGTTTGGAAATTTGCACCCGCTCGTAAAGGGGAAGTGCATCTCTTTCTCCCCGAGGAGGTCCCATGAGGTTATGGAATGGACTGGTGATCGAGTTGTGATCATTGGATATACCCCCCACTGCCACGGACATATGGACTACCCGATGATTAAGACGCTGGAGAGCCTAGGTTTTCAACCTCCTCTATCACAACTACCAGAGTACTACATCCCGACTCCCGAGATTGCGAAGATTGACCTCAATCACCCCACTGAAGTCACAACCGAGAAGGATGATGAGCAGGTGGAACCAATGGTGAACGCAAGGGATTGGGAGATGTTTCTGGAGGTTGAAAGTGGTGAAGCGAGCTTAGGAGGAGGTGGAGGCGATCTGTTTGGATCAACCGGCCCAACAATCTGCAAG
Organism: Symbiodinium natans; assembly: GCA_905221605.1. Lineage (NCBI taxonomy): Eukaryota > Dinophyceae > Suessiales > Symbiodiniaceae > Symbiodinium > Symbiodinium natans. Next base: position 777,524 of record CAJNDS010002080.1, on the reverse strand, counting down.
GCGGAGGTCGGCTACACACCCGACATCGAGGAATTGCTGGCTTCGTTGAAGGCACCGTTGGACGTGGTACATAATGTTGATCCCCAAGAAGTTCTCCGTTCTCTGGAAAAGTGGCTGCCAGCAATTCAAAAGGAAGTTAAAAGCGTGGAGCATGCCATCGAGAGATTGAGGAGGGGGACAGCGGCACGTGCTGGTTGGCTGCAAAGGAAGGGGGCCCAACGACTTCTCACCAAGTTCGTCTACACGGTGAAGCCGAATGACAAGGCCGACCTCAATGACCCGTCGACCTGGTTCAAGCGAACGGCTCGGCTGGTGGTTTGTGGCAATATGGCAGTCAATAGCAATCCCGACCTCTTCACTGAATCAGCTCCGGCTGAAGCAGTCCGAGCGGCTCTGACCCTCACTTGCAAGAACCAGTGGTCGGTGGGAATACTCGATGTCGTCACAGCCTTCTTGAAGACACCCATGGGAAGATCCACAAGGGATCCCGTCGTGGTAGTCCAGCCACCCAAGCTGTTGGAGCGCTTGAAGATCATCGAGGAGTTCGAGCTTTGGGGCCTAATCAAGGCGCTATATGGACTCAAGGAGTCACCCCGCTTGTGGGGAAGCTATAGAGACCATGAGCTGGAGTCCCTCACCCTGACGATCAATGATAAGATCCTGCAGCTCAGAAAGGGAAAGGCGGTGGCTGCGTGGTGGACCGTCTTGGGCTCTAACCAGGAGATCATGGCAGTTATCGTGATCTATGTGGACGATTTCATGATCTGTGGTAGTCGGGAAACCATCATGAAGTTGGCCCAGGGGATCCAAGGACTATGGGAAACCACGGAATTGCAGATGATATCGCCACAACAACCCGTTCGGTTCTTGGGAATGGAGATATGTCTTCGGGGAGGAGGAGAAGAACCAATGTCCTTTGGAATCACCCAAGAAGCCTACATCCGCGAGCTCCTAAGGACGAGGAAGGTTGCCGCCACCCAGTTGGATCGTGTTCCGTTGAGCAAGGACTCAGCATCTTTCTCCGTCTTGGACAACGACATCCCACCCAATGACTTTGATGTCCACCTGGCCCAACAACTCACAGGAGAGCTGCTTTGGGTTTCTCAGCGGAGCCGCCCGGAGCTGTCATTTGTGACCTCACTCATGTCGGCATTGACCACGATGGCTCCAAGCCGAGTGATCACAATTGGTATGAAGGCCCTGGGGTACTTGCAGCGAACGCAAGCCCGACAATTGACCATCGGCTACGACGGGTCTGGCTTAGCGCTATTCTGTGATGCGGCCTATGCTCCGGAATCTGGAAGGTCGCACTCGGGATGGGCGGTGTTTTGGGCTGGCTCAGCAATCGTATGGAGATCGGGAAGGCAAAGTGTGATATCGCTCTCCACGGCGGAGAGTGAACTTATCTCCATGTTGGACGGAGCGGTGGCAACCCTGGGAGTGGAAGCTTTGCTACAGGATATTGGGGTGGAGGTCTCAGCACGTACCATCTACACCGACAGCACCTCTGCTTTGGCAATTTCGTCTGGTAGTGGTGGATGGCGTACTCGGCACCTCCGCATAAAGGCTGGGTGGCTGCAAGAACAGCTGGATGCTGGCATCATCATGGTGAAGCACTGTGCTGGAAGAATTCAGCTAGCAGACCTATTAACAAAGGCCCTCGCTGCCCAGAGGATCAATGACCTCCTCAGTCTTTGGGGAGTGACCGACGGCTCATCGACAAGCAGAACAGAAACGTCATCGAGTTCAGGTGGAGCGGCAAAGGTTCTGCTGGCCCTCGTGTGCTGCCTACTGATAGTGGGAGCTAAGGCGGAAGAGGAGGCCCTTGGAGTTCAGAGTCGACTTTCTGTTGATTGGGACTTGGTGGGGTGGCTACTTCTGTTTCTGGCGGTCGCAGGGGTTGTGGCAATATGGGAGGCGATGAAGTGGGTGACCACTGAAGTATGGGATTGGACTCCAGGGTCAGGAACGAGGAAGTTGAGAAAGCTTCAAAGGGTAGCGACAAGAAGGGCGATTGAGGCAGAGATTCGAAGGCGAGCCAAGGAGGAGAGCGATGATGCGACCCCTTCGACCCGGCCAACTACTTCTTCGACCCGACCAGCTACTTCTTCGACCCAACCAGCTACTTCTTCGACCCAACCAGCTACTTCTTCGACCCGACCAGCTACTTCTTCGACCCAACCTGCCACTCTGTCGACTCTCAATGACAAGCTCCGAATCCAAGCGCCAGCACCGATGAATCCGACTGGAATGTCCACAACACCGAGATCTACACGTGATTCGCAACAACCGAGCCATCTACAGAGATCTCCAGCTACCAGCACTACGAGCTATGGCGACTGGAATGAAGGTGAGTTTCCTTCAGATCGCACAAGGGTGTGCATTGACGTTATCATGCTCATGGTGGTGGAGGAGATCAAGACTGGACTTCGTGAAGAAGGTTTGTCGCTTACTGGCACGAAGGAAGTTTTGGCGGCGAGGTTGGCGACCCACATCGAGGAGGGAGTGTTCCCAGCGAGGGAATTGCCCACCACGAGACAGCTGAAGTATGTCCTCTACATCTGGCGAGAAAGGAACTTGGCTTTCAAGGTTCGTCTGAGATGGGGCGATATCTGTACAAAGGGACGAGTTTCCAGATGGATTAGTATGTGGAAAAATGCTGGTGAGGAACTTCAGTGAGGCGAAGGCGATGGGATGTGGATATTGGGGCTGCAGCACCTATCGAAGCTGCAGAGGAGGAGTGAAGAAGACCCTCGCCCCGCCAAGGTACATCTCAACGACCGCTTCCTCGTGGGCCGTTTGTTTGCTCAGGGAAGGGCTGCGGAACAAGCCCCTTGAGCCACCATGTGTGTGTGAAGCACCACATCGTCGCATGTCACAACGACTTCGCAGTTCGTATGAGCATAGCTCTACAAGCATCAGACACCAGAGATATGTACAAACCTCTTTTTACTCTGAGACAGTCATGTGCTTTGCTGCAAAGGATTCTCCAATTCGAGTCGTTGCCATGGCTGATTCTGATGTTGGGACTGTAGTGGGCCTTCCTGAAGATCCCATGCAACGAGAACCCTAAACCCAAAACCCAAAACCCTAAACCCTAAACCCTAAACCCTAAACCCGTTGCAGTGGTCAGAAGCAGGCGCTCGCATTGGCAGCCCCCGGGATGACTTGTCCGACGTGGTGAGGTACGAAAGGCCAGGAGTTTAGGGTTTAGGGTTTAGGGTTTAGGGTTTAGGGTTTAGGGTTTAGGGTTTAGGGTTTAGGGTTTAGGGGTTTAGGGGTTTAGGGGTTTAGGGTTTAGGGTTTAGGGTTTAGGGTTTAGGGTTTAGGGCAAGGGTTGGGTTGTAGGGTTTAGGGCGTATTGGTAGGGATCAGGGTTTGAGGTTTAGGGCTTAGGGCTTATTTGGCGTTTGGGGCAGGAGTTTAGGGTAGATTTCGGGGTTTAGGCTTTTAGGGGTTCAGGGTTTAGGGGCTTTGGGGTTTAGGGTTTGAGGGTTCAGGGTTGAGAGTTTCATGGTTCAGGCTTGAGGTGCGTTGGGGTTTAGGGTTTTAGGGTTTCGGTTTGTTTCAGTGTAGGGCCCTGTAGGGCTGAACCAGTGGCTTTGGGGTTGAGTTGGGGGGTCTAGCGAGGATTTGCTGTACGGATTTGGGTTTGGGTGCCTCTGAGGCATCCCTGGGGGTGAGGGTTTAGGGTTCAGGGTTCAGGGTTTCGGGTTTCGGGTTTACGGCCTTAAATCACCAACCCCAAGCTACGTCCTTGCTTTCAATTTGCAGCTGGTTTGTTCGCGCAGCCCTCAGAAGCAGAGGATCTTTATTCACCGACGGGGAGAGATATTGCTGGAGATGAGCAGCGCATGAACCTTCACGGAAGCCCCCAGTCCGATCTCTAAACCCTAAACCCTAAACCCTTGCTACAGGGTCAAGCGCTTCCCAGCAACACAAACACGAGGCCGCTGTCGGCAGCCGCTTCACCAGCGGGGAAGCTCATTCGATTCCCCAAACCCTAAACCCCAAACCCCTGCAAACCCTAAACCTCAAACCCTGAACCCTAAACCCTAAACCCCAAACCCTTTAAGCCCAAACCCTAAAGCCCTAAACGCTTATGAGGTTGGACGTGCCAGGCGCGCTCACAGGGCTTAGGGGGTTTCAATGGTGTCCTGAAGGGTTCTAGTGGCCTGAACAGTAGGGCTTTCCCCCAGCCCGGACGAGAGAGGATTGTGGTGTTGAGGGCTTAGGGTTTTTAGGGCTTTTGTTGGGTTTACGGTGTAGGCGTTTAGGGTTTAGGGTTTTGGGTTTATCGGACCTTCAACCACAAATAGACCTCAAAATCCGAAAACCCCCCCCCCCCCCTTCGAAGCCTGTAAGCCCGACGCCCCACACCACCCTCCCCAAAAAACCCGAATCGCCTTAGCCTTAAACCCAAAATAAGGAGATGCCGCAGCAAGGGAGAAAGTGGAGCAGTTTTTGGCTATGTGGACTGAAAGGGAAGTGGATCAAAGCCGCTATCTGGAGCTCCGCAAGTCAGATCTTGCAAAGGAACTGAGGTTCCACAAGGTATATACAGGGTTATAAAGGAGAGTAAGATTAAGGGTCCCTTCTAGGGGTCCCTCCTTATAGCCCCAAACCCATAGTCATCATCAAGCCACAGTTCGCCGTCGCACACAAGTTGCGGGCAGTCCTGCTGAAAGAATTGGAGAAAATGCCTCACTCTTTGCATGGCATGAGGACAAGAAGAAACTGCACCTCATCTTGAGGGTTTAGGGTTTAGGGTTTAGGGTTTAGGGTTTAGGGTTTAGGGTTTAGGGTAGCCTATAGACCCCAAAAACCCTAAACCCCAAACCCGAAGCCTTAAGGTTCGCAGCCCTGGGCCGGGCCATAGTCCGTCCCGGCCGTCCCGCAGCCCGAGGCCACGAGGTTCTTTCAGGGTTTAGGGTTTAGGGTTTAGGGTTAGGGTTTCGGGTTTAGGGTTTAGGGTGTAGGGTGTAGGGTGTAGGGTTTAGGGTTTAGGGTTTAGGGTTCGGGTTTAGGGCTTAGGGTTTAGGGGTCAGGGTTTAGGGTTAGGGTGCAGAAAGCTTGCGGGACAGGGGCGCTGCCTGGTCGTGCATCGCACCGGCTTAGTGTTCTCTCCCTAAACCCCAAACCCTGAACCCTGAACTCCCTAAGCCCTGAACCCTAAATGGACCAAAGACGCGACTCGCGCGCGCCCAAGCCCCGTTGCAACTGGTTGTGTTTGTTGTGGTCCCTGCTGTGTCTCACGGCTTTCAAGGGACAAAAGGAGGGACCCTCATAAGGGACCTCAAGGGATAGTTAGGGGTTATTTAGGGGCTACTTAGGTATATAGGGACGCTATAAGGCATGTATATCGCTTTTCGCTTTTCGGGCACCGAGTCGTGTAAGACAACGCAGCCTACGGAATGCAATTAATTAAGGCGGGGGGGGGGGGGGGGGTTACACAAGGCCCTCAAACCCTCAACCCTAAACCAATCTGTGTGGGAGCTAGAAGGGCAAACCCTGAACCCTAAACCCGAAACCCTAAATCCATTTCTTTGGGTTTCGGAGCTAGAATGGCCACCCCTAAGCCCTAAACCCATTTGCTAAACCCTAAACCCTTTTAGTTTGGGTTTCGGAGCTAGAATGGCAACCCCTAAGCCTTGAAAACCTAAGCGCAAAACCCTGATTAAGCCCTAAACCCTAAACCCTAAACCCTAAACCCTAAACCCTAAACCCTAAACCCTAAACCCTAAACCCTAAACCCTAAACCCTAAACCCTAAACCCTAAACCCTAAACCCTAAACCCTAAACCCCAGACCTACATCGACCAGGCCGGCGGCTGCCTGTGGCCCTGGCACCGACACCTGCGACCGGGACTCCCCTGGAGGCGGCACGGGGTTTAGGGTTTAGGGTTTAGGGTTTAGGGTTTTAGGGTTTGGGGTTTAGGGTTTAGGGTTCAGGGTTCAGGGTTCAGGGTTCAGGGTTTAGGGGGTTCAGGGCTTAGGGGGACTGAAAGAAATCCGAAACTCGAAGCATGAGATGCTCCGCTGCGGAGGAATATGCGTCCATGTTACCAGTGCATCCGTTGACCAGAGCATCCATTGCCCGAACCATGAGGTTTAGGGTTTAATTAGGGTTTAGGGTTTAGGGTTTAGGGTTTAGGTTTTAGGGTTTAGGGTTTAGGGTTTAGGGTTTAGGGTTTAGGTTTTAGGGTTTAGGGTTTAGGGTTTAGGGTTTAGGGTTGCTTTCTGTGTTCAGCCACGGAAACGCCTAAACCCCACTACAGGGGTCGGAATAATGGCTAATAGTATTCCTTTATGTTTTCTATTTTATAGTTATACTACTATACTCTCCCTGAAAACCCCAATCTAATTCTTAAGGCTCCTATATGAAGCCTGAGAAGGTTAATCGCATTAAGCTGCTCTGCAGACGATGTTTTTCTTTTGTGCCGGGGTGCAAGGTGCAAGAACTCCAAGCACTAATAGAAAAACTTGTATGTACGTATGTACATGTGCTATATATATATATATATGTATGCAGATGTGAATTGCAAGTACTGCTAGTTTTTTAGATGTCTATATGGTTATAATGGCTAGTGTTGATATTGTTGTTCTTCGCGCTACTAATGTTACTATTGCTAGGTTTGAGCGACTCGTTATAATTGCTGCTATTGTTGCTATTGTTCATACTGTCTTTGCTGTTAACATGCAATTGTTGCTATTGAATTGCTATTCTTATTGTTTTGCGTATAAGCACAAAATTTCAACTCTAGTCACAAATAACCATGACCTATACATCTATTCCACAAAGGTTGCAAGGTCCAACATCACGAGTCCTGCGCGCGCGCACGAGCGCGGATTTGTCGAGTACCGGAGACGTACTTCGCATGGTCTTGATATGGTCCCTTAGTTTCTTTAAAAGGGGCCCTTGGGCTGTATAGGGTATACAAGGGTTATGTAAGGGGTCTGGTTTTGAAGGGCCCATACGAAGGGACATGGTACTGTTTACAGAAACACATGCCTTTGCACACCGTAGCTGGTTTGTCCATGCGATTAGGCTCTGAAGAAGGGCTGTAGCTTGGGATGTTCCCCCTTATACGAACAGTTCCTTCATAGGGAATCGAATAGGGGGGGACTATGATCCCTATGAAGGACTGTTCGTAGAAGGGGGAACATCCCAAGCTGTAGCCCGTAAGCAGCTCTTGGCTTGTTTTGCAATTCCCAAACACCCCCCCTAGATGTTCCGAATGTTTGGGTCGTCTTGGTGCGCGCTAGGCCGCTAGGCCTTTCTGAATTTCTTGGAATGTTCTCCTGTTATCCTCGCCGTGTCCTCCCCAAAACGATCGCTGCCTCGACCCCTCCTGTGTCCATACCCAAATGGTCCTCACAAGCGCAACCCCCGATGGATCGCCTCAGCCTGTCAAGCCTCTTCTGAAGGGTGAGGCATGGTATGGCAAGAATCCCAACCCTAAACCCAAAACGTTGGGAAATTCTCCTTATTCTGACATCGTACTACAATCCCTATTCAGGACCGTTAGTATAAGCCAACCAAAACCCCCTAATCAGGGCGAACTGCGAGACAGGAACGAATGTTGGCTTAGGTCAATTTAGGGTTTAGGATTTAGGGTTTAGGGTTTAGAATTTCATAGCACTTCTTTCAAGTAAGCCCTTGGGATTGTGTGTGTGTTTTCCCTCTTTAGGAGGACCGTACATAGGAATATTGTCCGAAGGGTTTTAAGGGCCGTGCTAGTTTTCTCCCGCCACGCAAAGCACTGCAAAGTGGCATCACGAAATCATTCTCGTCGCATCCGTCGCCAAGGTCGGAGGCGTTGGAGTTAGGGACAGTGAGGGCTTGTGTACCAGGAGCCGATCTGTATGGTCTTGGCCTACGAAAAATAGGAACCAGAGTAGGCCCTCATTCCCTTGGTTTTGGGGCTTAGGTTCCCTTCTAAGCCCCTTCAGGCCCTAAACCCTAAACCCTAAACCCTAAACCCTTTTAATTCGTAAGTTACTCCTGGCTAGCATCTCGCCCAGTGCATTCTTGTCAGTCCCAGGTCCTGTGCTGCGCGAGGCCGCAGCAGCTGAGGCCCACAACCCTGAGCCCAGGGAGGGTTTAGGGTTTAGGGTTTAGGGTTTAGGGTTTAGGGTTTTGGCCTGAGTTCTGTTTCCTTTCCGTCCGATTCCTATGACATGGTAGCCCAGTGTCGAGGACCCGTTTACAAGCAAGGTAGCGCGCTTGAAAACGTGGATGTTGCAATCTTTGTGTCCCGCAAGTTTTCAGTCTTTCAGCGCTGACCTTATACAAGATCAACAGGCTGGTTCTTAGCAGGGAATGAGGGAATTAGGGCCCTATATATATATATATGTATATGTAACCGTATACCCTAAACCCTAAACCCGAACCCCCCTCTATATATATATATATATATATATGTAGGGCCCCAATTAATTCCCTCATTCCCTGCTACTAACCAGGGGACTAAAGCTCGGTATGTGGATGTCGGGTGTCGGAATCCCGAAGATCGGCGATCGAAACGTGGTTTAGGGTTTAGGGTTTACAGGGTTTAGGGTTTAGGGTTTATAGGGTTTGTAGGGTTTATAGGGTTTAGGGTTTAGAGTTTACGGTTTAGGGATTAGGGTTTAGGGCTGGCTCTGGGGTGTGTGAGCCTCTCTCGGCGACTTCCCAGATCAAGGCTCGGTATCGAACCCTAAGGCTCTCAGGCCTGCCATCTTTTGAGGGTTGTTGGGCCGAAGAATCGTTCAACGAGGCCTCAGCCTGATTGCATTGTGATACAGGCGCTTTTGTGCTCAAGCTTCTCAAAGCCATCCTGAAGCCTGAGCCCTTTTGCTCTTCCAACTTTCGCCAGAGCAATGACCAAGGCTGAGCAAAAGAAGGCAGTGCAGTTCACCCGCATGTGCAAATTCTGGCGAACGAACGAGTGCAAAATGGGCGCGGACTGCACGTTCGCCCACTCGACATCGGAGTTGCGCCCCAGCCCAAAGCCGTGCTTCGACTTCGTGAAGACCGGCTACTGCGCTCGGGGGCAGGCGTGCAGGTTTGTGCACCATGTGATCGAGAGTAAGGAGCCAAGATTCACAGACATGCAGCACTCGACCTTCCCGGCATTCCAGGCACAAGAAGATGCATTCCTTGCCACGTACATGATGCCGACATACCCCCAAAATGGTCCCATGAGTCCCATGAGTCCCATGCGCTTGGAAACAAAGCAGTTTGCCCCACCACGTACATTCTCTGGGCAACCGGTCCATTCGCGTGACCCAGGGCCAGCTGCCGTGTCCCCCCCAGGCCTGGACCAGATACCCTTGCCCATGGGCCTCATGAGTGACTTCGAGAACAGGGTGGACAAGCCGGCAAAGGCAGAATCACGCGGCTCCAGCCTAAGTGAAGATTCACTGGGTTTCTCAAGCACTGTTGAGCATGAGTTGGGGGCTTCTTCATGCTTCTTCTCACTACCATCCTTATCGGTTCTAAGACATAGTGCAAACCCCAAAACATCCCCGAAGCTTGAACCCCAAATCGCCCTAAGCATCCTTGAGCCGGATTCATGGACCACCGAGGTATGGATTACTTTCCTTTCTCCTTGACCAAGAACATGGCTATAAATGAGATGAAGCATGCTACAGGGAGATCGTCCCTGTGGCTATGTGGCTCGCCCGCGCTTTTCAGTGACTTTGAACGCCCAGACAGTATGTTCTGGGTGGTGTAGCCTAGACGAGCCCTGAACATTTGAAGAAAGTGCTCGGTACAGAAGGATCGACCGGCAGCACGCGCAGGCATGTTAGTGGTTTCAGGCGCACTAGACTTACACGAGGCCACCAACACTGGGTTTGGGGGTTGGGGTGTCGGTAGTGGGTGTCGGACTAGCTTGCCTGAACGCGTCTTGCTAGGAAGAGCAGTTTAACCACGCGAAGGCGTTGCTATGCCTCGCACAGATGCAGCCGTAACTGCAGCCAGTGTTGAGAGGAAGGTGCACTTAGGGTTTAGGGTTTAGGGTTTGGGGTTTAGGGTTTAGTGTCTAGGGCGTAGTCCTTCTAAGTCCGGTCCGGCTGATGGTTGTGCCGGAGGGGTATTCCGTGTTGCACCACACCCTCTCAGACTCCAATGTCAAGCATGGCCACGTCTCCTCACTCTCCTGTAACGTCAAGGGGAATGACCTCCCAGTTCACGGCCTTTGCTGATCGTTAGCCATAGAGCATGGGAAGAAGCGCACATCCGTCAGCAAGTCTTGGTGTTCAGTTCCATGCAATCAAAGGGTCGGAAATGGATGCCTTTTTTTTGAATGCCAGGCGACCTGAGTTCGTGCTGGTGTGCCTTGCCCTGTGTTTCAAAATCCCTGGTGCTACACGCTGCGGAGTCAGCCGCATTGGGGTGTTCGTTTGCTGTTCGGCCCTGCTTACCTGAGGAACAGTCGGGTGGGGCGATGGTGCTTGAACAGTGCCAGTGCACACCTCGCTAGTCGATGGTCACGTAGTGGTATGTTGAAGACATTTGGTTCCTAGTTTCTCGTCCAGAAGTCAGATTGCAGCAGGTTCCCGAGGGGGTGGGGGGGGGGGGGGGGAGAAGGGGGGGAGGGGGGGGCGGGCGGGGGGAAGGGGGGGGAAGGTGGGGGAGGCAGGGGGGAAGGAGAGTGGAGGTTTTGGGGGAATATGTTCATATTATTCGTGTTTGTAGGTTGCCTTTGAAAAGGGCGGTTTGGAGTTCTTAAGGCAAAAGATCTAAACCCATTGCTGTGATTCTGTAGACTTGCTTGGGTGCGTGGTGGTGCACTGGAGGCCTCGAAAGTTAAGTTCTTTCGAGCAGGAGCTGTGGTTCAGGAGTTAAGAATTTTAGGAATCACATGACGGGCTTTAACGGTTGTCAGGGTATTTGGTGATGAGCTCTCACAATGTCTTGCGCAGAGTTTTCTGCCTGTGGCGTTCAGAAGCGTAGACCACAGCTCCTTTGTGTGGGCAGCAGGGCGTGCGATAGATCTCGTAAGCCTCGGACGACGCCAAACTTCCGTGAAGGATCATGTCGTGCATCCCTTGGGCTAATTAGGGACATGATGCGGCGCCGCTTTCACCGGACAGACATCAGCTTGTGGGAAGTCGCGAAAGGATACAGCAACGATGCCCGCAGCCCGAAGCACGATCACATAGCTAAGCCCTAAACCCTAAACACTAGACCCTAAACCCGAAACCCCAAACCCTAAACCCTCTAGACCCTGTTCTCTCGCCATGAGAGGCACGTGCGGAGCTTGCTGCGGCCGTGGCTACACTCAGGGCCAAGAACCGGGCAAAGGCGAGTTCCTAAACTTCTGGGATGGTATGAGTAGGGTTTAGGGTTTAGGGTAGGGTGTAGGGTTTAGGGTTTAGGGTTTGGGGTTCAGGGTTTAGGGTTTAGGGTTGCATTTGCCAACCCTAAAGACTAACTTTGGGTTGAGGGGATGTTGGTGGCTCTGTGGGCAGCGCTTCGCGGTATGGCCCACCCGAAACCCCTATACCCTATATACCCTATACCCTATACCCTAAACCCTAAACCTTAAACCCTACTTAGGGTTTAGGGCTCTCTGTTTGCCCCTCGCCAGAACCCGAAGCCCCAAACCGTAAACCGCAAGAGCTGGCCGGCCGCGCATATGTATATAATATATATATATATATATATATGTACATATATATGTATATGTATATGTATATGTGTATGTGTATGTGTATGTGTATGTGTATGTGTATGTGTATGTGTATGTGTATGTGTATGTGTATGTGTATGTGTATGTGTATGTATGTATGTGTATATATATATACACAGGTTTTGTACATAATAGTATTGTTACCTATATATATATATACCCCAAGCCATAAACTAAACCCTATTTAACCCCAAAGCTAGAGACTGCGGCATGCAGGATGGTACATGGTACCGAAGGCGTTCAGAAAGGCTTAGGAACAGGTGTGCTTCTAAAGCTATGAGCTATGAGCCGCACGTGACTTCATCTTCTGGTCATGGTCTCATGTCGCAGACTGCTCAAGACGCAGTACTGAAGCAAAGATTGCTTTGCTCCTCCAATTGCCGCTAGAGCCATGACGAAGGCCGAGCAAAAGAAGGCAGTGCAGTTCACCCGCATGTGCAAATTCTGGCGAACGAACGAGTGCAAGATGGGCGCGGACTGCACGTTCGCCCACTCGACATCGGAGTTGCGCCCCAGCCCAAAGCCGTGCTTCGACTTCGTGAAGACCGGCTACTGCGTGCGGGGGCAAGGGTGCAGGTTTGTCCATGAGGCGTTCGAGATGAAGACAAAGTCCAAGTTGATGGGGATGCAGAACTCGACCTTCCCGGCAATCCAGGCACAAGCGGATCCATCTCCCTTCCTTGCCACTTACATGATGCCAACGTATACCTCTATGCATCCAATGAGCTTGGCAGAAGCACAGCAAGTTCCCGCGCCATATGCAGCCTATGAGAACTTGGCGCCCTCACACATGGACATGGACGCCAATGTCCTCGCCGGGCCACTTCTTCATGCACCACCCGTTGCGGAACAAATCCCTTTGCCGTTCAGCCTCATCGGCGGTTTGGGGAACAAAGGGACCAAGTCAACCCCGGGAGAATCCCATGGCTCTAGCTTAAGTGAGGCAGCACTGGGTTTCTCGGATGCTCTTAAGAGCATGTTGTGATGGTTTTTGCGTGGTTCCTGCTCAACGCCATCCTTCTAAGAGAGTTATAGCTTCAGTCTTTCTTTGCCCTTGCTCCAAGAGCTGCTTAAGGTACAGAGCACCTTCCTTTCTTCATGAGCAAGAGCTTGGCCCTTCCCGATCCCATGAGGTTCGGCACAGAGAGTGTGACATCTACCATGTGTCTCAGCGCAACACCCTCGCACTGGAGTGAGTTTGACCCGCCAGAGATTGAGCAGAGGCTGTGTGTCTAGTTGTCTGCCCTCCCCAGATCAGATGTTGCACAGTGCATCTGTAGGGTGCAGATCCACCCACGGCGAAGCTCTCAACGCACATAGGGTTTAGGGTTTAGGGTTTAGGGTTTAGGGTTTAGGGTTAGGGTTTAGGGTGGTTCGACATGGTGTTTGAATAATGCTCGCGGCATCACGATACAGACTGACCCAGTAGCGTGCCACGCATCGCTGCAGGTTGTTTCAGTTTAGGGTTTAGGGTTTTTAGGGTTTAGGGTTTCGGGTTTAGGGGCGCACCAACCATTCGACAGAGTGTTTCTTTGGTGTTTGGTCGGGTCTAGGGCATTGGCTTGCATCGGAGGTTTATCCTGAGGTTTGAGAAACCCTAAACCCTAAACCCTAAATAAACCCTAAACCCTAAACCCTAAGGGGCTTCTGGGCTGGATTTGTTTTTGGGCTGAGGGTTTAGTGAGCTATGGATGCCCCACCGTAGAGGTTTGGGGTTTAGGGTTTAGGGTTTAGGGATTAGGGTTTACGGTTTCGGGTTTCCCGTGTGTATTTAGGGTTCTCCTACAATACCCTCGGCTCGCTAAGCCATAAAAATGTTTTTTTTCAGGGGAACCTATATCACTTTCATGTGCAGCCCGTGGCACCTCAGTTTCACATGACACTGTTCAAGCTTGCTGAGCTCGTGAAGCCCTGAACCCTAAACCCTAAACCGTAGGGGCTCAAGGGCAAAAGCATCAAGTGAAGAAGTACGACTCCGAGGATCAATCGTAGCAGCTCCCCCATTAGCTTCGGCGCAGAGAAGTTCGCAAGCAATGCCGGCATTGTACGGCCAGGCGTAATGTCAGTCGCACAAGCCTCAGGTGGGGATTGTTTGGCTCCCCACCCCCCCACCCCCCACAGAAGGCACACGGAGTTTCGAGCAACCCCCCTAAGCCCTAAACCTTAAACCCTGAACCCTAGACCCTAGACCCTAGACCCTAGACCCTAGACCCTAAGACCCTAGACCCTAGACCCGAACATCCGCCCAGAACGTCTTTTTTTGTTACTCCTGAGAAAAATCCCCGGTGCTCGGCAGTGGCCGGCACTGGGGTGCGATGAGAATCCGAGCGGGCTCAAGGCCGAAGGGGTTTAGGGTTTGGGGTTTACAGAGCTTAGGGGTTTAGGGTTTAAGGCTTAGGGCTTCGGGGGTTTAGGGTTTAGGGCGAGGGTTCAGGGTTTAGGATTTACAGAGCTGAAGGGGTTTTGGTGTTTAGGGCTTAGGGCTTCGGGGGTTCGGGGTTTATGCGAACTGTCATGCGGGTACTGGATGAATTTAGGGATTGAGGGTTTAGGGCTTTGGGGTTCTAGTGCCTAGGGCTTAGGGTGTCCACGGTTTAGATCTTGAAGGGTTTAGGGTTTAGGGTTGCCCAAGCCCAACCGTCTGGAGTCGAGAACCTCAAGCCCTCAGCAAGATGTTAGGCCTAGGCGCAATTCTGGTAGGATGCCCAGTAGTACCCTGATTCCCGTTTTTGGGTAGGTTTAGGTTCCCTTATAAACCCCTTTAAGCAAAAAAGGGCACCCTTTTTCATCCTAGGTTACTGGGCAACCTAGTCAGGGATCCTTAGGCGGTACGCCCTCGGAAAAAAGGAAGAAAAGGAGTTGACTATTTGATTGATTGGCAGATTGAGTTGTGTTTCCGCTCAGACCTCCTTGCTGGTCGTTGCCGGCGTGGCTCAGGGTCGACCAGGGTGGGCCTGTTGTCCCTACAACCCCTTAAAACGGCGCCCGAATTTCAGGGTTGATGATGGGGAGTTTTAATGGCCCATCCTGACATAGGGCTTTAAAGCTCCTGCCTGAGATGAAGCAAGAAAACATTAAACCCGAAGCCCTAAACCCGAAACCCTAAACCCTGCACCCTAAACCCTAAGCCCTAAACCCTAAACCCTAAACCCTAAACCCTAAACCCTGAACCCTGAACCCTGAACCCTGAACCCTGAACCCTAAACCCTAAACCAAGCAAGGAAACATGAAACCCGAAGCCCGCGGCGACGGCTGTGTGGGACGGCTGCCCGGAACGCATCTCCATGGGCTCCGCGGAGCCGGGAGGGGCGCCTGTCGTCACGCACAGGCGCTCTTCCTTCGTAGCTGAGTTTTTAAGAGGTGTGTATATGTATATGAAGGAAAACATATATATATATATATATGGCCTTAAACCTTTCAAGAGGTATACATGTATGTATATGTGCATATACATATAGATATCTTCCTACCAGAATTGAAAGGTTAGCCTTGATTTTGTTGGTCCGACAGCTACTAGGCTTCCGATGGATCTGACCACGCACCCTTTGACAAATTGGGGTGTCGTGGAGTCAGCTGGCCGCCTCACGGACAGCAAACCAGATGCCAGGCAAATTAAAGTGGCGACAAAAGCGCTCACAGCCTCCTCATCACATAGGGCCATAATCTGTGTGACCATATTCTTATACTTATGTACTCATATACTTATGTTACGACTCTTATGGTACTACAATATGTTTAATGGTCTGGGCTCAGGGCTCTGGCACCTAAACCCCGAAACTCTGACATTTTGTGTTTATTCTGTTAATTCAAATGTTGTTCTTATTGTGATGTTGTTATATGTTCTATTGCTATATGGTTGTAGCGGTATGCCATTAGATTGTTATTTTGCTATACTGCTATATCGCTATATAACTGTACTATTCTTATGTTTTTTCAATGTAAGACTTACATTGACCCTATAAACCCTAAACCTAAACCGTATTTGGGCTCCGCTCTCTTTCTGTAGAGCTTCTCCCTTGGGAGCCTCAGCGCTCCTGCAACGAAGAGCTGCGGCGTCCAAGGCGGGCTGAAGTGGGGCGGGGGGGGGGGGGGTTTGAGGCTAGGTTTAGGGCTTTGGGGGGTGAGGGTTTGGGGTTAGGGTTTAGGGTTTTAGGGCTTGGGGTTCAGGGTTTTAGGGTTTTAGGGTTTGGGCTTGGGGTTTAGGGTTTACGTGAGGCTCAACTCATATCATGTCTCCCCTAAACCCTGCACTTTGGGGCCCTGCCATTGGAGCGTAAGGGCCCTAAACCCCTGTAAGGGGGTAGCCTTTGGATGATTGAGGGCGGGCCAGCTTGTGCTGGGGAGTTTGCAGGAAGTAGCCGAAGGTGCGCAACGGCTGTGCGAGAAGCACTGAAATGGGCTTCTTGACTAGTGAAAGCCAAATAATTATCAACCAAGCCCTAAACCCGAATCCGAAACTAACCCCTAAACCCCAACTTAAATTCCCCAAGCCCCAACTAAACGCCCAACCCTAGATCCTAAGCCCTCAACCCTCAAACCCGAAACCCTAAACCCTAAACCCTAGAAAACCGAATCACCAGACGCCAGAAGGCGACGATGGCGCCGTTGCTGACTCTCCTGGTCGGGGTTCCCAGCTCCTGAAGCCTGGGATGGTGTAGGGTTTAGGGTTTAGGGTTTAGGGTTTAGGGTGTATGGTTGAGGGTTTAGGGTGTAGGGCTTACCCTGAACCCGACAGTATCCCAGAGTCCTTAACTGCTCGCATTGATTTTGCAAAAGCCTCGACTCAAGCAACAAACCGCGTGCTGCACCCCCGAAACCCCAAGCCCTGAACTCTAAAACCCTAAACGCTAGACCCTAAACTCCTAAACCCCAAACCCTAGCCGGGCTCCAGGCTTTGATAGCACCCTGCGCGCAGTCGCACCTGCGACATCAGAGTGGATTCCTGGTCCGACTCCCAGCCTTTCGAGGGTTTTGGGGTTAGGGTTATAGGGTTTAGGGTTTAGGGTTTAGGGTTTAGACCTTTGGGGCTTTGGGGCTTAGGGCTTGGGTGTAGGGTTTGGGGGTGAGGGTTGCGAATGCACGCGCCCTACCTTTCTCCCGACCTGTAAGCACCCATGAATGTCAAGGTAACGGCTGCTCCCTTGGGATTCTGAAGAAATCATCCCCAGGGTCCTAAACCCTAAACCCTAAACCCTAAACCCTAAACCCTAAACCCTCAACCCTCAACCCTCAACCCTCAACCCTAAACCACCCTAAACCCTAAACCCTAAACCCTAGACCCTAAACCCTAAACCCTAACCCTAAACCCTAAACCCTCAGCTTTGGGGACTCAAAGGCCCTGGGATTTGGTTTTTGAGGTCTGAGGCGTTTGAGGTCTCGGTCTCAGAGTTTAAGGCCCAAGGGTTTAGGGTTTAGGGTTTAGGGTTTGGGGTTTAGGGTTTAGGGTTTAGGGTTTAGGGCTGACTGGGTGTTTAGGGCTTCAGGTTCACCCAACTGTGGGGCTCACCCTTCAAGCCAGGCCCGAGCCTCAAAAGTGCCAAGCCATCAGCCCCTAAACCCCAAACCCTAAACCCTAAGCCCTAAGCCCTAAGCCTAAACCCTAAGCCCTAAGCCCTAAGCCCTAAACCCTAAACCCTAAACCCTAAACCCTAAACCCTAAACCCTTAACCCTAAACCCTAAACGCTAAACGCTAAACCCTGAACCCTAACCCAACCCTAAACCCCAAACCCTAAACCCTAAACCCCAAACCCTAAGCCCAAACATGTCAAGAAAAGGCCAGGGAGCCCGTCGTGAAGGTGCTCCAGGACTACGCTGGGTTCAGAGTTTGGGGGTTTACTGGTCAGGGTTTGGTGGCGGAAGGTTTAGGGTTTAGGGGTTTAGGGGTTTGGGGTTTAGGGTTTAGGGGTTTAGGGGTTTAGGGGTTACCGAAGCCCTGAGCCCCTCTCTGGTACTGCAGCGCTTAGGTGTTAGAGTTTAGAGGGTTTAGGGCCTTGGGGTCTCCCCTAAACCCTAAACCCTAAACCCTAAACCCTAAACCCTAAACCCTAAACCCTAAACCCTAAACCCCCCTAGTATAGGGTTTAGGGGTTTAGGGGTTTACCCTAAATGGTCACTTCTCTAACATATGGTCCCGTTTGGGGTTGCTAGTACAAGACGGCCCCTAATATCCAGAGCACCCCAAAAGGAACCATAGTTTGCAGAACTCACCATGTAAACCCTACATCACACGCACGCTCCGCGAGAGCTTGCCGAGATTGGCCGATTTGTTCACATCGCAGAGAGAAATGCAGCTACGTTAGGCCCCTTAACCTTAAATCCGAAACCCTCGGCTCTGAACCCCAGAGTCAGTCAAGTGCTTGAAGTTTGGCCTTGTGCGCACTGGCTCGTCGTGGTTCTTTAAGGGTTCGAGGCCTTAAGGACCTCAGGGTTAGCTTTGAAGGGTTTAGGGGTCTAGGGTTCAAGTTAAGGGATTCAACGGAATAAGGCTGAGGGTTCGGGGGGGGGGGGGGGGGGTGCCCCCCAACTGACCTACGCCCTCAACACCCGGTAGTGTTTCTGACCCTGTGTAGAAACTTTGCACGCATCCGCAAGAACATCTAGCCAAACAACTTGACCCCGTGATTACTGGGGTTTAGGGTTTAGGGTTTAGGGTTTAGGGTTTAGGCTTTAGGGTTTAGGGTTTAGGGTTTAGGGTTTAGGGTTTTCCCCCAAGCGCCCACATACCTCCTCGAGCACCCGAGTGAGACGGCACCCGCGAGGCCGATGAGGTCGCTCCGACCCAGCACGAAGCGCGGCACTCCAGGTACGCCGACTCCCAGGGCCTAGGGGGGATGTACTAGGGTTTAGGGTTTAGGGCTTTGGAGTTTAGGGTTTAGACATGTACTTATCGCCCAACCCCATTGGGGTACATGTGGGTTCTGACTACACTTAGCATGAGTTACTAAGTACCCTGAACCTCCAAGTGCGGCATGTATGGGTTAGAGATGTAATGTACCGACTACAGACTTGGTGGCGTGTAGAGTTCAAGGGTTTAGGGTTTTGTTGTTTATTCATGTTTTTGTTGGTTGGGGGGGGGGGGTAGTGGTTTAGGGTTAAGGGTTTAGGGTTTAGGATTCTTGCTTTGGGGGATAGGGGTCTGTTGGATGGGAAGTGTAGGGTTTGTTGTAGCAAGTGTTCATCTTTAAACCTTGCACATCAACCCTTAGGTGTGCGTGAATTTTGGACGAGTGGGGGTTTAGGGTTTAGGGTTTCGGGTTTAGGGTTTGGGGTTTAGGGTTTAGGGTTTAGGGTTTAGGGTTTAGGGTTTAGGGTTTAGGGTTTCGGGCGGTTTGTTAGCCCTCAGGCCCTCAGCCCGAAACCCCATCGATATGGTTAGGATCCTTGAAGGCTTTACGGTTGAAGCTTCCTAAAGCTCTCTAAGCCCTAAACGCTCGATCCTACAGGGGTTTAGGGTTTAGGGTTTAGGGTTTAGGGTTTAGGGTTTAGGGTTTAGGGTTTAGGGAGGCCCCTGGGGTACTTCATGCCCGCGTCCGGCGCAGGAAATCTACATCCAAGGCTAGCCAGAGGACCGATCGGTAGGCTTGAGGGCATAAGAACTGGGCATTTCTCAACATAGGGCCTAGGGGGTATCCCAAGTGGAAAAGAATCCCCTGAAAGGGATCCCCAAAAAGGGTACCCCTATTTTCGGAAACCCCCAACTGGTCTAGAGTTTAAGGTTTTTTGGGGCACGTGCCGACTCTAGCATGCAGCCGGGTTTAGCTGAGGCCTTACAGCAGGGGCCTTGAACAAGGTCTTGGGGCCTATTTTTGCGCAATTAGATAGGGTCCATAAGGGAATCCTATTAGCAATTCTTCCGACCCCTGCTCCCCAAACCCTAAACCCTAAACCCTAAACCCTAAACCCTAAACCCTAAACCCTAAACCCTAAACCCTAAACTTACATCAACCCAAGGCCTCTCACACCTTAAAGCCTGTCACAAGCAAGGAGTCCCGATGACCCGGTGGCCGAAATTGTCGAGCCGGCAGGGAAAGACCAGGCAGCACCGGGAGAAGGTTCAGGGTTTAGGGTTTAGGGTTTAGGGTTTAGGGTTTAGGATTTAGGGTTTAGGGTTTAGGGTTTAGGGTTTAGGGTAACTTCTATGTTCGCTTGGCAGCTTTCCGCAAAAATGGTTCCTTCATGAAAGGCTTCCCGTTGCGTTGCCTGCCGGGAGCTCCCCCACCCGTTGAGCAGAGGGTTTAAAGTGTTAGGGGTTTAGGGTTCAGGGTTTAGGGTTTAGGGGTTTAGGGTTTAGGGTTTAGGGGTTTAGGGTTTAGGGTTTAGGGTTTAGGGTTTAGGGTTTAGGGTTTATGGTGTTAGGGGTTTAGGGCTTAGGGTTTAGGGGTTTATGAGTGTTTGAGCCTAGGGTTTTGGGGTTTTGGGGTTTATGAGGGTAGGGTTTAGGGACTCAGGGGTTCAGGGGTCTGGGTTTTGAGTGTAGGGTTCAGGGGTTCAGGGGTTTAGGGTTCTAGGGGTTCGGGATTTCGGGGATGTTCCCCCTAAGCTTCCCTAAGGTACCTACCCCCCCCCCCCCCCCGAACCTCCCTCCCTTAAGAACCCTAAACCCTAAAACCCCACCCTAAACCCTAAACCCTAAACCCTAAACCCTAAACCCTAAACCCTAAACCCTAAACCCTAAACCCTAAACCCTAAACCCTAAACTTAAGAATCCTATTAATCATGCCGAAGCGCAAAACCCACCTCGAGAGGCGGCGCAGCAAGGCATGGACATCCGCATCGCCCCTCCACTGGAGTGGAGTTCATGCAGGGTTTAGGGGGAAACCGGAAACCCTAAACCCTAAACCCTAAACCCTAAACCCTAAACCCTAAACCCTAATCCCAAACTCTAAACCCTAAACCCCGAAAACCCCAAACCCTAAACCCCAAGCGCGTGCACTTCAAGGCATCAGGGTGCAATTCAAGGCCTCCGCGGTTTAGGGTTTAGGGTTTAGGGTTTAGGGTTTAGGGTTTAGGGTTTAGGTTTCGGGTTTCGGGTTAGGCTGTAAGCCCATTCTCGTTGGAGAAGGTCGGGGTCTCGGGTTCATGACCAGGTTTGTTAAATGTTAGGCCTCTTTACCTGGAATAATCCCTAAACCCGAAACCCTAAACCCTAAACCCTAAATGGGGCTTTTGGGCAAAGCGGACCGAAGTCTGTTGCGTTGAAGGTGAAACGAGGGAACTGTTTGTACCGTCAGTGAATATCGAGTGAACGTGCCGTTGCACGCCCTGAAGGTTTAGGGTTTAGGGTTTAGGGTTTAGGGTTTAGGGTTTAGGGTTTAGGGTTTAGGGTTTAGGGTTTAGGGTTTAGGGTTTAGGGTTTAGGGTTAGGGTTTAGGGTTTAGGGTTTAGGGTTATATACATATATATATATATGGAAATATCAGAAGAAGTGCGGCAGCTAAGGAAAGAATCAGAAACTCAGTAGAAGATCAGAACGTGATGAGAACCATCTGAATTTGCTACATGATGCTGTCACGTTGGGCAGGAATGCACTTCCTGCGTAGTTTACATTGTTATTTTTTGAGGGGCTTCGGGGAGATAATGTGGGCAATTATTGGCTGATGTTCCTGCGCGAAACACCCCTTTAAGCAGTAAGAGGCCTGAGCCACTTCCTGTTCCCCCGCTTCTCGACCCTAAACCCTAAGCCCCTCCAAGGAAAAGATTCGCACAAACATGGTGCTGCCCAGCACCTACAGGGTGTCTGCTGTCACGAGCCTTGCATGCACGATTTAGGGTTCTGGGTTTAGGGTTTAGGGTTTAGGGTACAGCCAGAGACAAGTGGGTGGTTTAGGGTTTGGGGTTCAGGGTTTTCTTGCCTTTGCTTTCTGTGTGTTTCGTGCACAAGGGTGCATAAAGGGAGCGGTTCCCTTTAAGCAAACAAGGGCTTCTTTTGCTCAAGGCTTCGGATTTCTGTGGGTTTTCGGGCTTAGTGTCTCCTTCATACTGCAGGCCCTAAACCCTGAACCCTACACCCTAAACCCTAAACCCTAAAACCCTAAAACCCCAAAACCCCAAAACCCTAAAACCCGAAACCCTACGCGTCGAGGACAACAGAAGCTCCGCGCGGCGACTGCGTGTGCAAGCCGGGAACCTTCTTGCATTGGAGAACGAAGGCCCGCAGGGTTTAGGGTTTAGGGTTTAGGGTTTAGGGTTTAGGGTTTAGGGTTTAGGGTTTAGGGTTTAGGGTTTAGGGTTTAGGGTTTAGGGTTTAGGGTTTAGGGTCTAGCGGAAAGGGCTTAAGGCCCCAGACTTTAAAATTCCTTTTGGGCCCCGTAAAAACCTTGTAAGCCCTTTCAGACCGTTAAGCCTTTCAACCTTAAACCCCCAAGACCCATCAAGCCCTTTAAACCGGGCTTCTACGTACAGTTATAGTTGGGGATAGAAGTACCCTAAACCCTAAACCCTAAACCCCAAACCCCAAACCCCAAACCCTAAACCCTAAACCCCAAACCCTAAACCCTAACCCCTAACCCTGAACATCCAAGTAGGGCTTCCAGGGTTTCAAGGCCTTAAACGTTCAAGCCCGCAAAGCCTTGCAGCCGTGTTTGCCAGCATAAGGCTGGCCCTGGAACCCGAAACCCTAAACCCAGAGGGTTTAGGGTTTAGGGTTTAGGGTTCAGGGTTTAGGGTTTAGGGTTTAGGGTTTAGGGCTTAGGGTGTCATGTGTTTTGGGCGTAGGAAGTCTATCGTGTCAGGAGTGTGTGCCGCAGAAGTCCTGGGGCTTCGAGTGCGGCCTCTACTCCGATGACCAGCAGCAGCAGATCTGCCAGGAGCCTCGCCCAAGCTTGGGTTTAGGGTTTAGGGTTTAGGGTTTAGGGTTTAGGGTCTGGGGTTTAGGGTTTAGGGTTTAGGGTGCCAGGAGCCCCGCCTACGGTGCTTAGGCTGGAGTGTTGGGGGTTTTGAGCTTTAAGAGTTTATAGGATTCAGGGTGTTAGGCATTCTTCCAGCAGCCCGGCGCCCAAAATCCTTGTCCCGAAACCATTAGGGTTGTCTTTGGCGTTTCGGGGTCTTCAACGGCATCCTTGTAGCTGGACCCTTACCCCAAAACCTCCTTGAAACCTGAACCCTAAACCCCAAAACTCCAAAGCTCTCAGTCCTCAGCCCCTTAAACCCTTAAATGCCTCGACCCCTTAAACCCTAAAAACCCCGTAAGCCCTGAACCTAACCCTAAACCCTAAACCCTAAACCCTAAACCCTAAAAACCCTATAAACCTAAACCTTCAACCCTGAACCCTAACCCCTAAGCAGCACCTCCAAAACCGATTCAACCCTAAGCCTAAACCCCAAATAGCACCCCCCCCCCCCCCCCCCCCCCAGACTCCCTAGACCCTAAGCCCTAAACCCCTGAATCCTAAACCCTAAAACCCTAAAACCCCAAACCCTAAAACCCTAAAACCCTAAAACCCTAAAACCCTAAAACCCTAAAACCCTAAAACCCTAAAACCCTAGAACCCTAAAACCCTAAAACCCTAAGACCCTAAGACCCTAAAACCCTAAAACCCTAAAACCCTAAAACCCCAAAACCCTAAACCCTAAAAACCCTAAAACCCTAAAACCCTAAACCCTAAACCCTAAACCTCTCCCTAGGATGGCCTCACCTGCAAGACGCATGGGGCTGAGTCGCGGGCGCGGACAGTTGCAAGGGGTCCATAGGGTTTAGGGTTTAGTAAAGGGTTTGGGTTTAGGGTTTGGGGTTTAGGGTTTAGGGTTTAGGGTTTGGGGTTTGGGGTTTGGGGTTTGGGGTTTGGGGTTTGGGGTTTGGGGTTTAGGGTAGTTTAGGTTTTGGAAATTTAGGGCTTGGGGTTTAGGGTTGAGGGTTTGGGGTTTGGGTTTTTGGGGTGAAGAGTTTGGGGTACAGGGTTTTGGGTTTGGGGTTTGGGGAGGTTTATGGGCTTTGGGCTTTGGGAAGGGGTGAGGGAGAGGGGGACGGGCTTGGGAGCTCTTTGTGTTGAATATGGGGTGTCTGGCTATTGAGGGGTTTGGGTTTGGGCCTCGTTTTTGGGGCGAGGCCTGACATTGTGGCTTAGGTCAGGAATAGCCAACCTTAATACATGTTTACAGGCTGATAGGGTTTACAGGGTGATCAGGGGCATTAGCCCGCTAAACCCTAAAGACAAAGCTTAGAGCAGGAGCCCTAAACCCTAAACCCTAAACCCTAAACCCTAAACCCTAAACCCTAAACCCTAAACCCTAAACCCTAAACCCTAAACCCTAAACCCTAGGCTGAACGTGAGCGACACCTACGTGAGCTCCGGTGACGAGAAAGGCCTAGCTGTTTAGGGCTTGGGGCTTCTGTCCCATGATCCTGCGTTTTTTAGGAGTTGGGCTTAGGGTTTAGGGTTTGGGGTTTGGGGTTGTTTTTTCGTTTGTTTTCAGGTTTTAGGGTTTAGGGTTTAGGTTTCAGGGTTTAGGGGGGCTACTCGATAAGGCCCAATGCCATGCACACACGGCAGCAGGCTGGACGTCCACGTCCCCCGCGAACTGCGAGTACTGCACGCCCGGGGACAAGTGCGAAACTGGTGCTGAGAGGTGCAGCGCCGCCGGGGTTTGGGGTTTAGGGTTTAGGGTTTAGGGTTGGTTTCGGGCTTCGGGTTTCGGGTCTGGGGGGGGGTGGGTTTCGGTGCATCTCACAGAAGTTCAAGCCTTGTCGATGAAACCTCTCAACCCTAAGCCCTAAAACCATCTAGACCCCACCGCAGACCCTGTATCCTAATCCTTTAAACCTATAGACCCCAAACCCAAAACCCTAAACCCTGAGCCCTAAACGCTACAGGGTTTGCGCTCCAGAGATTTGGGCCCGCGAGGCAGCAACCTGGAACCATGAAACCCTGCAATCCTCGGATACTGTTTACCTTTTCTGCTTAGGGTTTCGGGTTTAGGGTTTAGGGTTTAGGGGGGGTTAGGGTATTCATAATATTTTCTTCTTCTTATGATTACTATTACTATTAATCAAGAATGTTTTTTCTTAATGTCATGTAAAACTATAGGGTTTGCAACTTATAGGGTTTCGGCTTTTAGGGTTTGTGGTGTAAAATTGAGGAGGTGAGGTTTAAGGGTTTAGGGTTTGGGATTTGGGGTTAGGGTTTAGGGTTTAGAGTTTAGGGTTTGGGGGACATCGTCACTGCAGGCACGAGAAGGTCTGCGTCCGCAGGGGAGACCTGACGAAGGTCGAGGAGTCTCGGTGCATGATGAGCCCCTAAAAGGAAACAGGCGCGTAAAAAACCTGGTTGTTCGTGCACTTTTGGAGAGGTTTGGGTTTTTTTGTGGTATGTACGTAACCACGCCCACTACTCACTAAGGACCCCTAGGCTTCCCAGGTTACCTAGGGACCTCCCCCCACGAACCCCATAAAGAACTCTGAACCAAACATTCAGGGTTTCGGGCTTCGGAAGCGCCAACACCTCGTGAATAGAGCCGATTTAGGGTTGATGCAGCCCTAAACCCTAAACCCTAAACCCTAAACCCTAAACCCTAAACCCTAAACCCTAAACCACAATTGACCAGAAGTTAGCAGGAGCTTGGAACCCTAAAGCTCTGAAGAGTTCAGGGTTTAGACACCCATCAAAGCAAAGGCTCCAGGACTTTGAAGGGTTTAGGGTTTCGAGTTTGGGGTTTAGGGTTTAGGGTTTAGGGTTTAGGGCAGGGTTTCGGTTTTAGGGCTTGGGGTTTCAGGTTGATTGAGCGGAGGAGGTTGATGATAGCTGCCGCCCTTTTTTCAAAGTTGTTCCCTGAAGCTTCAAGACGTGCTGGTTCGTAGCAGGGACTGAGGGAAGAAGGCCACCTTATATACCCCCCTACATACGCCCTTTAAGGGATTACATACCTATACCCTAAACCTTATGCCCAAAACCCTAACTCCCTCATTCCCTCGTACGTGGACCTGAAGCCGCCGACCCTAAACCCTAAACCCTAAACCCTAAACCCTAAACCCTAAACCCTAAACCTCAAAGCCTCAGCAATCTCAGGAGTTGGACACCTGGGACGACGAGAAGGTGTTTGAGGCCATAACGCCCCCAACTCCGTGCCCTAAACCCTACACCCCCTGAAGCCTAAACCCCAAAACACCAAAACCCTAAACCCCACCCCTAACCCTAAACCCTAAACCCTAAACCCTAAACCCTAAACCCTAAACCCTAAACCCTAAACCCTAAACCCCACACTTTATAAGCACTCAACCCTAAACACCCGA
This sequence comes from Symbiodinium natans, assembly GCA_905221605.1. NCBI lineage: Eukaryota > Dinophyceae > Suessiales > Symbiodiniaceae > Symbiodinium > Symbiodinium natans. The sequence goes on along the minus strand of CAJNDS010002080.1, from coordinate 751,619 downwards.
ACCCCAAATCCCCAAACCCTGAAACCCTAAACCCTAAACCCTAAACCCTACCCCTAAACCCTAAACCCCTGACCCCCAAATCCCCAAACCCTGAAACCCTAAACCCGAAGCCGAGCCCATGCCAGGCCTGGGGGAAGACAGCGGCTGCGACCGAGGACCAGGGTTTAGGGTTTGGGGTTTAGGGTTTAGGGTTTGGGGTTTAGGGTTTAGGGTTTGGGGTTTGGGGTTTAGGGTTTAGAGTTTGGGGTTTAGGGTTTAGGGAAAGCCTCAGCAGTCCCAGGGTTTAGGGTCTAGGGTGTAGGGTTTAGGGTGCAGAGTTTTACAAGTTTGGGGTTATAGGGTTTAGGTGGGCTCCATATCATTCCAGCGGATGGCCTTAAAATTGCAAGGCTCCAGGGGTGTTTCCGTGTTCCGGGCTTAGGGATAAACCCTAAACCCTCAACCAACAACCCTCAACCCTCAACTCTAACCTAAGGGGCTTCGGACTTACGACTTTAGGCTGTGGGTCCAGGGCCCCTCTGCGTTCTCTTTATGGCGTTTTTTAGGGCGACTACTTAAAGATCAGCCCTGTGCATATAACTCTATAGAAAGCTCGTGCGCGTGTTGAGGGCATAAGCTGCAGACCTGTGGAATGCCGAAAATGAACAGTTCGGGCTTAAAAGACATAGGGTTCGGGGTTGACCGGCTCGCAGTTGCGCTGCTTAGGTTTATAGGGCTTAGTCTAAGGTTCAGGGTGTAGGGCACCCTCCACGGTAATCTCGTTTCGTTTCAAGAGGTTCAGGTTGTAGGGTTGTGGCTTTAGTGATGGGGTTCGAGGCGTCTTCCGCTTCACCCCAAACCCTAAACCCTAAACCCTAAACCCTAAACCCTAAACCCTAAACCCTAAACCCTAAACCCTAAACCCTAAACCCTAAACCCTAAACCCTAAACCCTAAACCCTAAACTCGAGCTCTTCAGGGCAAGATTGGGCTGCGGCCCTTCGGTGGCCAGCAGCCAGAGATGTGCGTCACGGTGAAGGCGCGGGAGGGGGTCCTAGCCCAGACCTTCAAAGCCCCGAAAAGCCGACGTGTTTGTGGGTTTAGGGTTTAGGGTTTAGGGTTTAGGGTTTAGGGTTTAGGGCCTCAGGATCCTTGGGGCTTTCGTAGTGCAGCTGCCTTCCCAGCTCCCTTGCCACAGAGCACGCGCGCGCGCGCGCGTGCATGCCATGATGTAGACAACAGCTTTGTGGACATGTGGTCACCAGGGACTTTTGGGGTTCAGGGGTTTAGGGTTCAGGGTAGCTTAAACTAGCTGCTTGACACGGTCGGAGATAGGCTCAAGCGAAACACCCGCATTGCAGCCTTAGCAAGGGCAGACGCACTTACGACAACAATTTGTTGTAGCCACCGCGGCACTTGCAGGAATTGTTTTTTGCTTTGTGTATATGCAACAAGAATAAACCCTAAACCCTGAACCCTGAGCCCTAAACCCTAAACCCTGACCCCCATGGCTTCGGGAGTCCACCTGGCAGGTGACAGTTCCTGCGCTCACGCTGAGCGACAAGAGCTCGCGGGTCATCGAGACCAAGATCAACTCCACATTGGAGGTGGGGGCTTAGGGTTTAGGGTTTAGGGTTTAGGGGGTTTAGGGTGTAGGGTTTAGGGTTTGGGGTTTAATTAGGGTTTAGGGTTTAGGGTTTGGGGTTTAGGGTTCTGTAGGGTTTAGCCCTCTGTAGGGTTTTGGGTTTAGGGCTTAGGGTTTAGGGGGCCTCTGCCATGCAGTGTTGCAGCACCTCGAGCAAAGAGAGACATCTCGGTGAATGCCGCAGACTGCAGCAGACTTCTGCTCATCAACCATCCTCTCAGACCCAAGTCGCCCCAAATGCCACCAACTTCAAGCCTTTTTCGGGTTTAGGGTTTGGGGTTTAGGGTTTAGGGTTTAGGGTTTAGGGTTGGTTTCCAAAGCCCCCTTGCGCCCCTTTGCCTGCAAGGTCCTGGCCAACGCGACCGAGAAGGCGATGCTGCAACCCTAAACCCTAAACCCTAAACCCCAAACCCTAAACCCTACACCCTAAACCCTAAACCGTTGCTCTGCCCTCCCACGCCTGCACTCTTCCAAACTCCACGCTCCCAGATTCAGCTTGGAAGTGGGTTCAGATTTCGAGCAGCAGATTCAGCTGTCAGGCTGCAACCCTGAACCCTGAACCCTGAACCCTAAACCCTAAACCCTAAACCCCAAACCCCAAACCCCAAACCCCAAACCCTAAACCCTAAACCCTGCGAACTGGAACCCTTAAGTGCCGCAGGCCGAGGCAACGGCGTCAGCCGTGGCCAAGACAAGCCGGCAAGCATCGGTGGAGGTCTGGAACCCTAAACCCTTAAACCCTAAACCCTAAACCCTAAACCCTTGGGTTTAGGGTTTAGGGTTTTGGGTTCAGGGTTTAGGGTTCTGTAGGGTTTTGGGGCTTAGGGTTTGGGGTTTAGGTTTTAGGGCTTGGGGCTTGGGGTTTTGTAGGGTTTTGCGGGTTGGGGCTTGGGGCTTAGGGCTTCGGGTTTAGGGTTCTGTAGGGTTTTGGGGCTGAGGGTTTGGGGCTTAGGGTTCTGGGCAAGTTCAGAATTCAAGGTTTAAGGGTGTACTGTCCACGGCTTTGCGGTTGGCGAGTCTAGGTGCTTCCAGTGGGTCCTTTTTCCCTTTTGGCGGTTTTGGGTGCCTTGAGGCTGCGGTCTTGGGGTGTCGGGCTCATGGGTTGGGGGATATTTAGGCCCCAGGGATTTGTGTTGAAAGCTTGAAAGCCTTCAGTCAGGGAGTCAGGTTCTATGTCGCGGGAACCCAGGGCCCGCCCGAAACTGGACATGGGAACCCTGCACCCTAAACCCTAAACCCTAAACCCTAAACCCTAAACCCTAAACCCTAAACCCTAAACCCAGGTCCAGGCAGAGGCCAGCGCCACGCAGAAGGCGACAGCCACAGCCGAGGCCACCTACACCGCAGCCCAGAGGCAGCCCAGTAAACTAGTTTAGGGTTTAGGGTTTAGGGTTTAGGTTTAGGGTTTAGGGTTTAGGGTTTAGGGTTTAGGGTTTAGGGTTTAGGGTTAAGGGTTAAGGGTTTAGGGTTAAGGGTTAAGGGTTTAGGGCCCTCCTACTCTCCAAAGCTTGAACCCCCCCGCAATTCTTGATGCTAAAGCCCGATAAGCCCCAAAGCCGAACAACCCAAAACCCCAAAGCGAAAGCCTAAGACCCCTAAACCCTAAACCCTAATCACGCCAAAGATGCTGCTCACAAGGGGTGCGGCGAAGAGGGTTTAGGGTGGAAGTCTTCCACGGCTGTTGAGGTTTCCACTAAAGCCTAGCACAAAACCCTTTTTTAGGGGCTTGGGCTTAGGGTTTAGGGTCTTGGGGTTTAGGGGTTCGTGTTTGGGGGTGTATTTGGGGTTCAGGGTTTAGGGCTTGGGCGCCCTAACCCTAGTGACCCAAAGCCCCCCCAGTGCCTAAAACAGACCCGATTTACTTAGTTACTTAGTAGCAGAATAGGTAAACTTTTACCTTTAACCTTTTTGGGGTAGTAGTTTACCCCTTATAATCTCAAAGGTCGTGAACCTTTGCTTACCCCAGGATCAGCTAAGTTTAGGGCTAGAGACTGAGAAGAGTTCTCTTTGGCACCGAGGCATATGCTGAGGCCAGGGATACGGCAACCGCCAGCTACAAGGCAGCCACACCAAAATCGAGCCCTCCCCAAGCCCAGACCCCTCACCCCCCCCCCCCCCCCCAACCCCTGTAGGGTTTAGGGTATAGGGAAACACCTAAACGCTCAACCCTCAACCCTAAACCCTAAGCCCAGTCGCTTAGACTAAGCCCTCTTTGCGCACGGGTAGTTCTGCCTAAATAAGAGGGGCCGCCATATCATAAGGACCCCAAAATGAAGCATATTTTCGAGAAATCACCATAATTGCCCTTGAAAGACCCCGATGTAGACCGGGTAGGCCCTGGAGATATTTCTTCGCTTTCTCCTTCATGGGGTTCAAGAGGATCATATTGGGAATATCCTGCAGAGGGCCGATAGGGCCAATCTAGTAGAGAACTATGTACGTGCATTTTGGGTTTGAGAGGCTGTTTTCCGAGCCCGAAGTTGAAAGCCCTAAGCCTCCTGGGCCTTGTAAGACCTAGAGACAAAGCCCTTGCAAGCAACCCTAAGCCAGACATCGCTGAGCCGTGAAACCCTGAAACCCAAAACCCTAAACGCTGACCCACAACCGAAACCCGCAACCCTAAGCCCTAAGCTCTCAGCCCTAAACCCTAAACCCTAAACCCTAAACCCTAACCCTTAAGGCTTGACTCTATCAGTTGCCTCAGCCAGGCGGTGGCCACGGCCAATGCCCAGCAGAAGGCATCTTGTTCTCAAGGATTGAGGCTTTAAGCGTACAGAGTTTAGGGGTTTGGGGTTTAGGGTTTAGGGTTTAGGGTTTAGGGTTTATAGGGTTGAGGGTTTAGGGTTTAGGGTCTTGAAGTGTAGGACTTTGGAAGGCACTGATTCTGAAGCGTGCGGCGTGCTTTCCGGAAAAGGAGTGGCTTTTCTGCGCAAAGAAGCTGCGTAATGTAGGGGTCGGATTTTTACGAATAGTATTCCCTTAGGGCCCCTTTGTACTAATACTACAGTAACAACCCCGCCAAACCCCATTCTACTTATTCAGGCCCCTATATTATGGCTTGTTTTGGGCTTTTGCTTTATGTTTTCAAGTTGGAGGTTTGGCTCAGCTCCCTATGCCGGTATGAAGTGCATGTTCCCCAAGCCCTGAACCGTGTAAGCCCGTCGAGGTAAGATAGGAACAATAACAGCAAGATTAAGGATACTGTATAAGGATATTTAAATAATATCCGAATGAAGGATATCATATAAGGATAGCAAAGGCAAGAAACATGTTACAGATACATGCATCCTCAGCGCCCTATGAGCTTATGATGCATGCCCGACACTACACCCTCTACTTCCGGTAAGCCCCAGAGCAGGTGAAGGAGGATGGCAGCAAGGCGAAGATCGTGATCGCACCTTGCCTTGTCCCGCTGAGGGCGGGGAGCAGGGAAGAAGGGGGGGACCCTAAACCCTAAACCCTAAACCCTAAACCCTAAACCCTAAACCCTAAACCCTTATGGCCTGGATCATTCGTGAAGGGCCTCAGGACATTCTTCCCATGCAGTGCTACAGTTTGTTGGATTTACCCCCCCAAGTCTCTCCTACAATCCCCTTGCCAGCGTTCAAGCCCTTTTTTGTGGCTTCATGTCAGTAAAGAAGCCCTTATACATCCTGCCAAGCTTTAGAAGTCCCTATGAACGTGCATAGAACCCTAGACCCCTAAACCCCAAACCCTAAACCCTAAACCCTAAACCCTAAACCCTAAAGCCTAGACCCTCAACCCTGAACCCTGAACCCTGAACCCTAAACCCTAAACCCTAAACCCTAAACCCTAAACCGCAATGCAGGCAACATAGAGCCTTGAAAGACCCCGAAACCTCCACGCCCCCAAGCCCCGCAGACTCGGTTTGGGGCCTAGGGTTTAGGGTGTAGGGTTAGGGTTTAGGGTTGAGGGTTTAGGTTTAGGGTTTAGAGTTAGGGTTCAGGGTTAGGGATTAGGGTTGGGAGTTGGGGTTCAGTGTTTGGGGTTCAGGGTTTAATTAGGGTTTAGGGTTTAGGAATCCATATTGAGGAGCCCTGAAACAAAAGCGCTCCAAGGTTCTAAATATGTCCAAGCCTCTAAAACCCCTGAGCCCCCAGCAGCTGCAGTAGCCCTAAACCCTAAACCCTGAACCCTGAACCCTGAACCCTGAACCCTAAACCCTAAACCCTAGCGACCCTTAACACAGCTAAGGAAGCCACGGCTGCTGCGCAGCAGAAGGGCAAGGCATCTGCTAAGGAGGTGGCAAGCGCTACAAGGACAGATCCTAAACCCTAAACCAGATCTCAAGGCTTGAGTGTGTTGAGGGCTTGTGTTTACGCTTTAGGGCCTGGGGTCCAGTGTTTTTGAGGTGTAGGGTTGGTTAAGGCTTCAGGTTTTAGGCTTTGGGTTGCTTTGGGTTTGGGAACAGCGGAGACATTCTGATCTTCCTCGCATGCCCTGACGATGTGGCGTATGGATTGGAGGGGTGGGGGCTGGGGTGGGGTTGGGATGGGTGGGGCCTGGATCACCCCCCATCCTTGCGATTATCCACATGGGCTTTTCTCCCTTACAGAGCAAAAATATGTCAGCTACTACATTACATCTTACGTGCTTATAATTACATAGACAACGAAGGTACGTGGTGTGTGCACGGTGAATTGTCTGTCGTTACTATACAGACGACGAAGATACACAGCGAGCAATAGACCAAACAACGAAGATGGGCCGATGAGCCTACATGCCCCCTTGCTAGGGTTTAGGGCTTAGGGCTTAGGGCTTAGGGCTTAGGGCTTAGGGCTTAGGGCTTAGGGCTTAGGGCTTAGGGCTTAGGGCTTAGGGCTTAGGGTTTAGGGTTTAGGGTTTAGGGTTTAGGGTTTAGGGTTTAGGGTTTAGGGTTTAGGGTTTAGGGTTTAGGGCCCAGGGTTTAGGGTTTAGGGTTTAGGGCCCCAGGGTTTAGGGTATAAGCCCTAATGCAAGGGGCCGCCTTACAATAAGGACCCCAGACTCCCCAGAATCCCCAGAAGTGACCATATTTTAGAGAAGTTACCACATGGGGTTAGGCACAAGCAAAGCCTAAGCTCCCCCCCAAGCCCTGAAGCACCATGCCCAGAGGCTCGCGCCTCTGAACTAACCCCGAAGCCCTAAACCCCACAGGGGGGGAACCTGGGTTTAGGGTTTAGGGTTTAGGGTTTAGGGTTTAGGGTTTAGGGTTTATGGTGTAGAGTTGACAGCTTTAGATGTATGGTTTAGGAGCTATAGACATAGGCCCCAGATGCTGTCACGTGGCTTGGCCATGCCAGGACCGTTACGGCAACAGGTGAAGGAGGCGGCCGCAGCGTTGAAACTCGAAGCCCTTCATCTCCCAAACTGCAACTGACGATGACCTCAGTCATTCGGAAACCCTAAACCCTAAACCCTAAACCCTAAACCCTAAACCCTACATTGAGGGTTGGGAAAGCAGGCTGCCTTGAAATGCACTGATGCTCGAGCCGTACACACAAAGCCCTGCGCAAACCCTACTCCCCAAAAACCCGAAACTCAAACAGGAGCAAGGAGCCCCTATACCCTAAACCCTAATTCCTAAACCCTTCTAGGGTCCCCTAGTATAATAGGGCCCTTAGAAAAAAAGAAAGAAAGGGACCCTAACTTACAGAGCTACACCATGCGCCAGGGATCTATGTCGAGGGACCGCCAGGGGTCTTTGAAGTGCGCACTTGCTAGAGGGTTGGCAGCTCCTTGGCGCATGATCCAGTTCATACTAGGGGTTTATAGGGTTTAGGGTTTAGGTAGGGTTCAGGGTTTAAGGGGTCCACTCAGGGGGAGGATTCCTCAAGCGTTGCACCAACAAGAGACTCCCAATGCCAGAGACTTCGACCCTGAACCCTAAACCGATCGCGTCGCCAGACGTCACGCTGAAGCTCAAGCAGAAGGGCCAAGGCGGCTACCGCTGCACCTGGAGGGAGCGTGGCAGTTCGGGCATGCGCCGGTAGAGCTTCTGCTGGTGCCTTCGCTCCCTAAACCCTCGTAGCCCTAAACCCTCAACCCTAATTAATCCCTAAGTCCTAAACCTAGCTGAACCCTAAAACCCTGCCCTAGACTCGAGCCCCTAAAACTCTGCAAGGCCAGGCAGAGGCTGAAGCAGAGAAGAAGGTCACTGTCCGCATGGAGGGCTCGGATACTGTCACGAAGCAGCTCGGCCGATGCCCAGGGATATCTCGAGTTAGGGTTTGAGGGGTTAGGGGTTCTTAAGAATACTTCTCTAAATTAGGCTCCCTTTTTGGGGATGTCAGGTACGGTGCACGACATAGGACCCAAAACAACGTCCCTAATTTAGAGAAGTACCCAAATAAACAACTCCTATGCCATGAAACCCAGTTGTTGTTGAGCCTTCATCTTCAATGCAACAAGCCGTTAAGCAGTATCCTACAACCCGAATACCCCCCGAGCTGTACTACTCCTAGGTAGGATAAGGGGGACCCTTAAAGGGGAACCCTTCTGAACCCTCTTCTGGCTCTCTTAAACAGGGACCTTATTCAGAGGGTCTATATCCCCAAGGGTCCCCCAAATCCTAAACCCTAACTACCCAACCCCCTAAACCCTAAACCCTAAACCCTAAACCCTAAACCCTAAACCCTAAACCCTAAACCCTAAACCCTAAACCCTAAACCCTAAACCCCAAACCATGCGCGAGCCCGCCAAAATCGCACGCCAGCATTTTGCAGCTCCACTTCGTAGGTGATGTCACCCAATGTCCCACTTCCCGGGTGCACTTCAGGATTTTAATGTTTGGGGTGTAGGGTTTAGGGTTTAGGGTTTAGGGTTTAGGGTTTGGGGTTTGGGGTTTGGGGTTTGGGGTGTTTAGGATAGGGCACCTAATTCCAAGCTTCCCTGCAGTTGCTGAAGGAACAAGACGCTCAACGTCAAGGGCATCGGGACCTTCACCAAGGAGTTTGAGGCAGCCCTATAAACCCTATAAACCCTATAAACCCTAGAAGCCCTACAAACCCTATAAGCCCTATAAGCCCTACAAACCCTATAATCCCTATAAGCCCTATAGACCCTATAAACCCTATAAACCCTGTAAACCCTGCAAGCCCTATAGACCCTATAAACCCTATAAGCCCTATAAACCCTATAAACCCTACAAACCCTAAACTCTACAGCAAAAGTTGACCCCGAAGCCAGAAGCTGTCGGCAACGCCCCCATGCACAAACTGCTAAAGTCCCTCATCACCAAGTCCCCTTAAGCCCCCCCAAACCCCCTACACCCTTCAGATCCTATACCTAGCCCTAAACCCTACCCCTAAACCCTAAACCCTAAAGCCTAGACCCTAAACCCTAAATCCTACATAGCAGGCCACTGCCACTGCCAAAGCCATCGTCGAGGCTAAGGCGTGCGTTGCGGCAAACGAGGCGAGGGTTTAGGGTTTTGGATTTGGGGTTTGGGGTTTAGGGTTTAGGGTTTGGGGTTTGGGGTTTGGGTTTCAGGGTTCAGGGTTTAGGGTGTAGGGTTTAGGGTTTAGAGACCATGTGAGGGAGGCTCAGGGTCGAACTTCCAGGCTCGTGGGTTTAGGGCTTGGGGTGTAAGGCGTAGCACTGAGAGCCCTTACGCAGCAAGGGGGTTTAGAGGCTTAGGGTTTAGGGTTTAGCAGGGTTCAGGGTTTAGTAGGGTTGAGGGTAGGGTTTTTGGGTTTAGGGGTCTTGGGGGCTCAGGGGTTTAGTAGGGTTTAGTAGGGTTCAGCACTGGTCCCCTCTCGATCTCAGGGTTCAGGGCTTGCTCTGGAAGAGCATCTCAGAATGGGCCTGGGCTCGGATTCAGATCCCCTCAACAACCTGAGTCTTGAACCTCAACCTCATCCTCGAAGCAACCTCGAAACCTCAAACCCTGATCGCCTGAAGCCTTAGCCCCTCCGACCTGTGAACCGTAAACCCCCAAACCCTGAGCCTTGAGGCTGTCGAGAAGCTAGACCGCGATGCGCTGAAGTTGTCTGGCGTTCCCTTCGCGCGCTCCGTTTACAAGGAGGCGGGTGGGCAAAGCGGTGGTAAATGGGAGGGAGGGACCAGGCAGTCATCATTTATGTTTTCACTCATCATTGTTGCTATATCACTATAGTCTTACTTGTACAGTAGTTGCTATCATCATCACCATTTTCATGAACCTGGCTGTCGTCCGTGTTTTGGGTAGTTTCGTTGCAGCCATTCTGACTACACATCCTGCTGTTACTACCACCCACCCACCCACCACCACCGCCGCCGCCGCCGCCGCCCCCACCACCACCACCACCACCACCACCACCACCACCACCACCACCACCACCACCACCACCACCACCACCACCACCACCACCACCACCACCACCACTCATTATCATCGTCATCGTCGTCATCATCATCATCATCATCATCGTCATCGTCATCGTCATCATCATCATCATCATCATCATCTTTTGAGTTATATAGGGGCCTGAAGCGGGGGTAAACCCTAAACCCTAAACTCTCGGAGTTCAGGGCTCAGGGGTTCAGTTCGGGCTTTGGGTTGTTGAGGATGAGGTCTCCATGGTCCATTATGATGGGTCTTTTTGGCTTTAGAGTTTAGGGTTTAGGGTTTAGGGGTAGGGGTTATAAGGGTTTAGGGCCCAGGGAGCCCAGCTAGGGTTTAAGGGTTAAGGGTTTAGGGTTCAGAGTCTAGGGCTCAGCGAGAATTCGCCGGGTGTTCTTAGGTAATTATTCTCCCGCGGTTTCGTAGGGAGGGCGTTGGTGTGTAGCGTTTCGGCACCCTAAAGCCCATAAACGCTCAGCCCTAAACCCTAAGCCCTAAACCCTGCTCCCTAAACCCCCGTTCTGCCTCGCTTTCGAAGAGCGAGGCTCTCAGGGTCCACCTCCTCAGCCCTTCGTCTTCCATCGTTTAGGGTTTATGGTCTTGAGTCCTGGAAGCCCTTAAACCCTAAATCCCAAACCCTAAACCCTGAATCCTAAACCCTAAACCCCTCTGAACCTCCCTTGAATCCGTCGTCAAAGCCTAACCCTAGAGATGAAACACGAAGCTGCACTTGGAAGGCGAGGCCCTAAACCCTGAACCCTGAGGGGTTTAGGATTTTTTTGGTTTAGGGTTTAGGGTTTAGGGTTTAGGGTTTAGGGTTTAGGGTTTAGGGTTTAGGGTTTAGGGTTTAGGGTTTAGGGCAACCCGAATCCCTAGGGTCCAGGGCGCAGGGGCTTAGGGTCGGGCTTATAGGGCTCGGGGTTCTGAGTTTGGGCTTCATGGTCCACTGGAAACACTACACCGTAACGAGCACACATCGAACCCCTGAACTCCGGGACTCCCAGCCTCTGAGCCCCCTAAACTTGTAAACCTTATAGCCCCCAAGCCGTAACCCTCAATTGACGTTTAGGATGTTTCATATTTCCCTTATGTAAGGTTGAAAAGGGACCCTATATTGGTATAAAAAAACAAAATGTTAAACAAAAAGCTTTAAAGGCCATCCCAGTTATACCCTAAACCCTAAGCCCTAAACCCTCAACCAGGCCGAGCGCGAGGCCTACGCGCAAGCTCGGGCGAAAGCGACGCGTGCCGCGATGGACCTGGCCACCAAGGCATGCAGCGGAGCCCCCACACGGGCTGAGGGGTTGAGGCCTTAGGGTTTAGGGTTTAGGGCTAGGGTTTAGGGTTTAGGGTTTAGGGTTTAGGGTTTAGGGCTAGGGTTTAGGGTTTAGGGCTTGCCCGGTTTAGGCTGTCGGAGGTGAAGGGTGGGATAAGGGTTGAGGGGCTCAGGGGTGACACAGGGTATTTAGGGTTCAGGAGTTGTGCGTTTAGGGGTTGAGGGTACAGTGTCCCTTCTCGAGCTCCAACATCACGAGTCCCTACCTCCAGGCTTGCACCCTCTCCCTCAGTGGGTACCTAACGATATGTTTGAAGAGAACACGGTGGCACATACTTGTTGGGATACTCACCCTTATACGAACGGTCCTTATAGGGATGATACTGGGGGGGGGGGGTACTACTATTAAGGAGCTGCTAGTATAAGGGGAACATCCCAACATACTTGTAAAACTCGGCAGCCTCATGCTTTGCTCTTCAGGAAGCCACACAGCGCATCGACGAAGACATCGAGAGACAAGCCGTGCAGTACAAGAAGGCAGCCCTAGACCCTAAACCCGAAACCCTAAACCCGAACCCTGAACCCTAAACCCTAAACCCTAAACCCGAAACCCGAACCCTGAACCCTATGGCTGCCGCAAGTTTCTCGCAGCAGCCCATGCACGTGAATTGATTTCTCACAAGCTTGGCGACCAAAACTCGAAACCCCAAGAGTTCAGGTAAGGGATCCGCAGGTAAACCCTAAACCCTAAACCCTGAAAGCACAACCTTCGTATCCTTACCGGACACTTGCAGGAGCACAAGGCAGAGCTTCAAGCCAACGCCCTCCAAGACGCCTTGAAAGGCGCATGACTTGGGGGAGCTGGGAACCCTAAACCCTAAACCCTAAACCCTAAACCCCAAGCCCTAAACCAAGCCCTGTGAGCCCTAGGGACGTTGTGAAGACCCTGCCACGCAAGGCACATTGGTGGAGCAGAGGGAACTGCAGGCAAGGGCGGTTTGGTGGTCCTAAACCCTAAACCCTAAACCCTAAACCTTAAACCCTAAACCCTAAACCCTATTGCTGTGAACTCATCGCAGTTGAGGGTATAAACCCTAACTGCCTCTAACCACCCCAAAGCCCCAAACCCTAAACCATAACGCCCCCGAAATCCTAAGCACTAAGCTATCTCTAAATACCCCCCAAGCCCGACAGACTCTGCCAACCCCCGAGGGGTTTAGGGTTTAGGGTTTTTAGGGTTTTAGGGTTTTTAGGGTTTTTAGGGTTTAGGGTTTAGGGTTTTCACGTTGCAGGCGGCAGCCTCAGCCGAAGCCAAGGCCAACGCTGCGGCGAAGGTGACTAGGAACACCAGCGGTATTTACGGGGTTTAGGGTTTAGGGTTTAGGGTTTAGGGTTTAGGGTTTAGGGTTTAGGGTTTAGGGTTTAGGGTTTAGGGTTTAGGGTTTAGGGTTTAGGGTTTAGGGTTTAGGGTTTAGGGTTTAGGGTAGGGTTTAGGTAGATAGGGGTATTTATGGGGTTCAGGGTTTAGGGTCTATAGGGGGGCTTTCCAAGCTGAGGGTCCCTAGAATCAGCATTTGGGGGGTGTAGCGGAAATGCCCATATCGGCACTCTTGCCACCGGTTAACCCCTCGATTCCCAGGTTCCCTTGGTTCCTAGATTGCTGGGGATCCTAGGTGAAGGAGGCTGCCCCCATCGAGGCTCAGAAGAGGGCGGAGGAAGAGGCAGGGGCTGGCTCGGTCTTGATGAGGACCCGCAAGGGAGGCTTCAAAGGGGGGTATGTAATGCAAGGTCCCCGAGTACTCCCCACTACTCTCCGAGGCTCCATGAGCTTTCCCTAAACCCTAAACCCTAAACCCTAAACCCTAAAACCCTAAACCTTAAATCCCTAAAGTTCCCGAGGTACCTACTCCCCTGAAAACCTAGCTCCCAAAGGCTCAAGAGAGGGCCCTTGAACCCTAAATCCTAAGTCCTAATCCGAAATCCCAAAATCCTGAATCCTAATCCGAAATCTACGGCTTGGGGATTTAGTCATTCGGGCATTGATATATATATATATATGTATATGTATATATAGATATATAGATATATTTTGTGAGTTTCCTGCGATGGCCCAGTGTTACTTGTCTGCGAGGTTCAGGGTTGCTTCAGGTGACGGGGTTTAATGTGTAGGATGTTGGGGCTGGTGTTTCATGGGCCGGTGCCGATAGCCGGACAGCTGAAGCTGCTCCTAAGCCCTAAACCCCAAACCCAAGCTGCAGCTCCGGCCGAGGATCTGATGTTGTGGGGATTTTGCGGTCAATAGTGAATATGACCCTGACTTCTCCTAAACTCTGACTACACGGGGTAATTTCGCTTTGTTGTTGTTGTGGGTGGGGGGGGTTTAGGGTTTCGGGTTTAGGGTTTAGGGTTTACATCAGTTCTATAGAGTTGAGAGAAGATGCTCTTGGCAGGCCAAGAAGGCCGCGGAAGCAGAGGCAGAGAAACTTTGCTTAGAATTATCTTCGGGTGCTGCTCGGGGGGGGCGTTCATCTGGCCAGGCGAAGCGGAAGGCAATGGCCGAAGCTCAGAAGCATGTGCCCGTGACGCACTACGAACGCCGGCACTATTGAGCTCGGCCGGACTACTTGGGTGCTTGTTTAAACCTTACCCACCCTAACCCTAAACCCTTGTAGCCTTGCAACCCTAAAGCCAAAACCCTAAACCCTAAACCCGAATCCCGAAACCCTAAACCCTGCACGAACTCCTTGCGCTCCGAGGCCCAGGAAGGCTTAGAAGCCAAAGCCATCGCCCAGGCCAAGGAAGAGGCGCAGGCCATGCGCTCACCCAAACAGGGTTTAGGGCTTAGGGCTTAGGGCTTAGGGTTTAGGGTTTAGAGTTTAGGGTTTAGGGTTTAGGGTTGAGCGTTTAGGGTTTAGGGTTTAGGGCTAGGGTTTAGGGTTTGGGGTTTAGGGTTTAGGGCACCTGGTATAGTCCCAAAACGAATCTAGCACTTGTTCAGGAACCGCCAAAAACGGTACCCCCTGTTTACGAGCACCTCCGCAGGGATTCCACCGAGCTTGCTGTCTGTGGTTTGTATTTTAGGGTTCCGGAATTAGGGTTTAGGGTTTAGGGTTTAGGGTTTAGGGTTTAGGGTTTAGGGTTTAGGGTAAGGGTTTCAAGGTTCAGGACGGCCCTGGATGTGTTACTGGTAGCATTTAGGGATTCGAGGGTTTTGGGGTCTGCGCTTATGTCGTTCAGAGATCTTGTGCAACTTCGGGTTAGGAGTGTGAGGCTTCAGTGCGTATTACACCCTAATCCTAAACCCTATACCCGAAAATCCTAAGCCGCAATAGAAAGACTTTATACACTAAAACCCGAAACCGCAAGCAATTAAACAGGGACCTTATACCTCTCCCTAAACCCTAAACCGCAACCAATTATCACAGAGGGACCCTAAACCCGAATCTCTAAGCCCTAAACCCTAACCCGCAAGCAAGGATGGGCCAATTCTAGAGGGACCCTACACCCTAAATCCCTAAAGCCCAAACCTTAAACCCCAAACCCTAAACCCCAAACCCGAAACCCGAAACCCTAAACCCTAAACCCTTCAAAAGACAGGCGAAGGCGGACGCCAAGGCCAAAGAGAATGCATTTAAGCTAGCGAAGGCCACTGCTGAAGACGAAGCCAAGGCTTCACCCTGCTAGGGTTTAGGGTTTAGGGTTTAGGGTTTAGGGTTTAGGGTTTAGGGTTTAGGGTTTACGGTTTACGGTTTACGGTCCTGCGCTATGTTTCCTCGGAGTAATCTGGAAGTATTCAGCGCATTCTTTTGGGAAGGCTTCAGGACATTCTGGTGCTTCGGGGCGTTCTCTTCTAGGGCTGCAGAGGTTTCGGGTCTCGTTTTTTTTTTTTTTGTTTCTTTCCGGGGGTTGGGGGGGCTTACAGGATTTGATGTTTTGGATGAGAGAACATCCCTCAGAACCCCCTTGTTAAAGGGTTTGGTTTTGGTTTTAGGGCCCCAAGCCCCAAGCCCTAAACCCTGCACCCTAAACCCTAAACCCTAAACCCTAAACCCTAAACCCTAAACCCTAAACCCTAAACCCTAGCCCTAAACCCTAAACCCTAAACCCTAAACCCGCTGATAAGGGCCGGCGCATCCCGTGACTTCCCAACCCCCACCCATCCAGGCGAAGGCGGTGAAGGCCGCGACGGGCGCCGCCAAAGATGCCGCCGAGGAGATCCAAACATATCAGGGTGTAGGGTTTTGAGGGTTCTGAGGGTTCTGAGGGTTTAGGGTTTAGTTCAGGGTTCAGGGTTCAGGGTTTAGGGAGCTTGTTGTCAGAGTTTGGGGTTTCGAGCTTCGAGATGTTAAGAGTCGGTATGTTTCTCAAGCCACCCATCATCCAGCTGAAAAAATCGTCACAGAGCAACGGCCCGAAACCCTAACCCCGAAACCCTAAACCCTAAACCCTAAAAACTAAACCCTTAACCCTAAACCCTAAACCCTAAACCCTAAACCCTAAACCCTAAACCCTAAACCCTGACTGCTAGAGATCGCCTCCATCCAGCGACAGACTCCCTGAGTAGGGTGAATAGTGGAAAGCCTGAGGCCGTTCACGCGCGACCCTAAACCCTAAACCCTAAATTCCTAAACCCTAAACCCTAAACCCGAAATTACTAAGTAACACTGCCCCTACATGCCATCCACACAAAGCCCCAAGCCCCCAATTGGGCCTGTTCACCCTAAAAACTCCAAACCCTGAGCCCTAAAGCCTTTGAACCCCTAAACCCTCAACTAAACCCTGAACCCCTAAACCCTAAACCCTAGACCCTTAACCCTAAACCGCTTAAAACCCCAAACTCCAAACCCTAAACCCTAAACCCTACTAAACCCTCTCCAGCAGGAGAAAGCCAAGGTCGCGGCGCAGGCTGCTGCCCAAAAGCAAGCGGCCCGGGACTCGGCAAAGGTCTGAGGGGAGTTTAGGGTTTCGGAACTATAAGTTTGGGGTTTTATGTTTAGGGTTTTAGGGTGTTGGGGTTTATAGGGTCTGGGGTTTTTAGGGTTTAGAGGTTTTTTAGGGTTTTTTTAGGGTTTTGGGGTAAAGTTTAGGGTCTATAGCGTTTAGGGTCTAAAGTGTTTAGAGAGCTATAGGGTTCCACAAGCCCTGGGACTGGAGCACCAGAACCTCGAAATCCCCTGTGGTCTAGAGGACAACCTTAGGGGTCAGGGCTTCAAGGAGGACTCTGTTCGGTTCGGGGTTTAGGGTTTAGGGTTTATAGGGTTTAGGGTTTAGGGTTTAGGGTTCAGGGTTCAGGGTTCAGGGTTCAGGGTTTAGGGTTTAGGGTTTAGGGTTTAGGGTTTAGGGTTTAGGGTTTAGGGTTTAGGAATGTTGCGGTTCGGGGTCCAGGGGGAGATCTAACCCCCCTGTCTGGCGCAGGAAGAGAAGGCCTCGAGAATGGCCTCTGCGGGGGCCGCGAAGATGTCGCAGGAGGCTGTTTGACCAACCTTTCGTCGGTGTTTAGGGTTTTTAGGGTCTGGGGTTTGGGGTTTAGGGTTTAGGGTTTAGGGCTCCTGGGGGGTTAAGTTGCTTAGTTGTGAAGTTGCTGAGGGATGTCGGTGTCGGGGTTCTGTTGTTGTGTTGCATGCTTGCTTGGCCCCCTAAACCCCATACGCAAAGCCTCACTCCTTTCCGCTGGAAGATCAATCGTGTTTAGGGTTTAGGGTTTAGGGTTTAGGGTTTAGGGTTTAGGGTTTAGGGTTTAGGGTTTAGGGTTTAGGGTTTAGGTTGAAGGTGTAGGGTTTAGGAAGCTCCGTGGAGCATATTTCGGACTCATGCCACAATGCATGGTTTTAGGGCTCAAAGGCTTCAGCCGACTCCAGCAGCGCAGCTTATGTTAGGCGCCGAGCCCTGCGCCGGGTATCCCCAAGCTCATCCCTGGACCTCAGCCCCTAAGACACTTTAACTCCATTTAGGCTGTTTAGGGTTTTGGGAGTTTGGGTTTTGGGGTTTGGGGTTTAGGGGTTGGGGTTTAGGGGTTTGGGGTTTAGGGGGTTTGGGGGTTTGGGGTTTTGGGGTTTAGGGTTCATGGGGTGTGGGGTTTAGGGTTTAGGGTTGGGCTCAGAGTAGCTGGAGAATCTAGACCCTCGCGCACGCGCGCCCGCACGCGAACCTGTCGGCTGGTGCCAGGCGGGCGCCGAGAAAAGCAAAGCCTGAGGGGGATCCCGTTAGCTCGTGATGGCCTGACATGCCTTTACTTTACAAGCCCGAAACTTCTAAACCCTAAACCCTAGACCCTAGACCCGAAACCCTAATCCCTCAGGACACCATAACCCCGCAAGCAGTAGGGCTGTTTAGCGATTCAGGTGTGGGGCTTCAGGGTGAAGGCACAGATTCGGTTATTTGTATTCACCCTAGCCCTTCATCCTCCCATCAGATTGGGCTGATAAACTGCGGCTCTCTCTCTCTCTCTCTCTCTCTCTCTCTCTCTCTCTCTCTATTGCAGCATACTCCTTCTAGGATGCAACCAGTTCAAGTTTTAAAATCGCCCCTGTACCCATACAAGGCCATACACACACATGTGTAGTAGGCCTATGAACAAGGTTACCCCACGTACAGGTATCCTTGACCTTAAGCCCGTCGCCCTTAACCCTTAACCCTTAACCCTAAAGGATAAACTGGCAAGGTTCCATCTCGATCGAACAACAGAGGAGCCGTAAATTGCAAACCCCTAAGCGTTAACACTACTATATAAGCCCAAAACCCCAACCAAACTCCAAACCCAAAACTCCTAAAGCCTATAGACCTTAGACCCTAAACCCTTAACAGACCCCTAAATCCTAAACCACCCCTAGACCCTAAACCCTAAACCCGAAACCCTAAACCTGAACCCCGCAACGAAAGAACCCGAGAAGCAGGATGACTCGCGCGTGCGCGCGGCCGCCAAAAAAAAGCCAGACTGCAGGGATTGCAAGTTGTCTTGCAAGAGGGCTACAGGGTACATGGTTCTAGGGTGTACAGGGTTTAGGGTGTATAGTTAGCGTTTAGGGTGTACGTATAGGGTTTGGGGTGTCTAGTTTAGGACCCAGGGTGAAAAAGGGTTTATCTGCAGAGGTCACGGCTTGAAGCTCTCTCTCTCTCCGTCTTTCTCTCTCTCTCTCTCTCTCTCTCTCCGTCTCTCTCTCCTTCTCTCTCTCTCTCTCTATATACATAAATATATGGGAAATTGTATATGTGTATTGATGTCTTGACATGCTTTTGGTCCTGATGGTACCTAGACAGGCGGAGCGGCGGCAGCGCGAACTGGCCGACATCCACGCCGAGAATCAAGCGATCCTGCAGGTCGGCGAGTGGCTGTTCGGTGGATTTTGGGGTTTAGTAAACACAATCTCTAAACCTTAAACCCTAAACCCCTAAGACCTTAAAACCCTAAACTCCTAGGCCCTAAACCCCTAAAACCCTAGACCCAAAACCCCTAAGTCCTAGACCCCTAGCCCTAACCAAATCCTATCGGCTCTTTGCCGGGAGTTATGCGACTCGGGTTTATTATGGGGCTTAGGGTCTTTGGCGGCTTAGGGTTGTTGGTGTAGCATGCAGGGTGATTAGGGTTTTTAGGTTTCAGGGTTTTAGGATTTTAGGGTTTAGGGTCCAGGGCGGGTGTTAGAATTTGGCAGCAAGCAAGCGAGCGAGCGAGCCGGGAAAGAGGGAGAGGCACACTGCTGGCGATGATTGCGCGAGGCCAAGCGCAAGTTCCTCATCGACCCTACACCCTAAACCTTGAACTGCGCTTTAGGCTTTAGGGCTTGGGGCTCAGTTAATCTCAGAGACACCGCACTCTCCCCAAGGCGTTGACCCAAGCGACCTTCAAGAATCCGGAACCTGGAAAGTCTGCAAGACTTGGAACTATGAACTTGCGAGCCTCCGCACAAAACCACAATCCTAAACCCAAGCCCTTCGGTTTATCTTTAGGG
Source organism: Symbiodinium natans (assembly GCA_905221605.1). Taxonomy (NCBI): domain Eukaryota; class Dinophyceae; order Suessiales; family Symbiodiniaceae; genus Symbiodinium; species Symbiodinium natans. The sequence continues at coordinate 732,451 of CAJNDS010002080.1, read as the reverse complement.
GGGGTGGGAGCGTCGGGGTATTGTTGGGGTTTAGGGTTTGCGAGTCTAGCCCCGTCCCCACCCCCTTCCCGCACCGCCATGTGGCGCAGGAGATAGAGGCCATCGAGAATGCGACTGACGCCTCAGAGCTGCTTCAGGCCGTGCCCGGGTGTTTCTTTTTTTTTTTTTTGGGGGGGGGGGGGGGGGGGGGGGGGATGGTGGGGCGGCCCCTGGGCGCTTCGGAAGGTTTTACTTCTAGGGGTTTGTTGGGGCGGTTGAGTTTTTTTTTTTTTTTTTTTGGGGGGGGGGGGGGGGGGGCGGGGTTCGTGCTTCCTTCAGGTTGTGTTTGTGCTGTTGTTTTTTTTCCTTTTGCGGGGTTCAGAGTTTAGGGTTGAGGAGGTCAGAGTTGCAGGTTCGGCGAAGAGCGATCCTGGGCTGTGCGGTTCGAGGGGCTTTTAGGGTTTAGGGTTTAGGGTTTAGGGTTTAGGGTTCAGGGTTCAGGGTTTAGGGTTTAGGGTTTAGGGTTTAGGGCTTCCATCAGCTAGAGCAGCCACGTGCAACGTGCAAGAGACAGTTTGGAATACATTGTTGTTAAGAGAAAGCCCCAGATGCTCTGCAAAGGCGGCCTGCGTTGCGCAATGATGGTCATGTGCTCCGGCAGTTCTTGCACAAACTAGCAGCCCCTCAAGGTTTTTGGAGCCACGGCAAGTTGCAGTACACAGCTGAACATCCACATAAGAACTCTATAGATTGGGATGTTCCCCCCTCTGCTAGCAGTCCTTAATAGGGATCATGGCAGAGGGGGGGTACTAGAATCCCCATTGAGGACTGCTAGTATATAATAAAGGGGAACATCCCAATCTTCGGGTTTAGGGTTTAGGGTTTAGGGTCTAGGGTTTAGGGTTTAGGGTTTAGGGTTTAGGGTTTAGGGTTTAGGGTTTAGGGTTTAGGGTTTAGGGTCTAGATCTAGGGTCCTGAGATCATCCCCTCCAGGCCTTTCGGGGCGAAGCGCAGTCTCTGCGGAAGCAGGCGCCGGAAGATGATGGGATTAGGGTTTAGGGTTTAGGGTTTAGGGTTTAGGGTTTAGGGTTCAGGGCATGAAGGTCGACCGTTAGCTTCCCTGAGTGCTTAAGCCAAGCCCCGCCACAATTTGGGGTTCAGGTTTTAGGGCTGAGGGTTTAGGGTTTAAGGTTTAGGGTTTGTAGGGTTTAGGGTTTAGGGTTTAGGGTTTAGGGTTTAGGGTTTAGGGTTTAGGGTTTAGGCTAAGAGTATTCAGTAGCGGCCATGATTTTCACGAATTCCCTTGCCCAGATGCATGGTTTAGAGGCTTCGCACCCTCAACCCGACTCAACACTCACTCCTCTCGCTTCTCATGGCCTAAAGTTCCACGTGCCTCAATGGTATTCTGCCTGGATCTATATATGGGTTTAGGGTGTAGTGCATAGGGGTTATCAGACTTTAGAGCAGAAGTATACCCCAGGCCCTGAGCCCTATAAACCCTAAGCCGCAAACCCCGTAAGGGACGTTTTCTCCAGGTTGAGATGCTGAAGATGGCGAATGCTTTCCTGGCCGGCTTGCACGGAGAGGCGCCCTCCTTAAACCGTAAACTCTAAACCCTGAACCCTAAACCCCCAACCCTATACCCTAAACCCCAAACCCCAAACCCCAAACACTACCACGAGGGAATCCGGCGGCCTTCCTGCGGGCCTATAGTCATAAGGAGAGACCCATAGAAGGGAGCCTCATTAATCTTATTCCCTGATATGACCCCTACGCGGCCCTATACCCCTAAACCCTAAGCCCTAGGACTTGAAACAAGTCCACTTAGGGTTTGGGGTTTAGGGCTAAGAGGTTGCACCCCCCCCCTCCCAATTCGTGTGCGTGTGCATAACTCACAAAAGCTGTACAGTCGAGTATACCCTCTGCTGCCCGAGGACAAGAGATACGCCGCACAGAAGGAAGCCTTGAAAACGCTGCAGCAGGTGCCCGCTTGCATGCAGCATCAGATCCCATGTGCGTGATGTCTTGAGTTACAGGGCATGAACGGAGCGCAAGAATTCCTAAACCCCTAGCCCTAAACCCTAAACCCTAAACCCTAAACCCTAAACCCTAAACCCTAAAACCCTAAACCTCTCCGAGGAGGCTTCCCAGCTCTCGGCTTCCCGCAACGCCTTGGAGAAAGGACGGCGGCCTAAAGCACGGGGTTTAGGGTTTAGGGTTTAGGGTTTAGGGTTTAGGGTTTAGGGTTTAGGGTTTAGGGTTTAGGTCGTATGGCTCGCTTTGGGGGTTTAGGTCCGAAAAGGGCTCCCGGCTTAGGGTTCAGGGTTTAGGGTTTCAGGGCTAACGTTTTTCCCCTAAGCCCTAAGCCCTAAACCCTAAACCCTAAACCCTAAACCCTAAACCCTAAACCCAGGAGAAAGGCGCGCGGGCTTGGTGCAGAGATGCCTGGAAGAGGTCCCGGGCCCTAGACGCAAGGGCATTTTGCCGCAGAGACGGGTCTAGGTTTTGGGGCTTAGGGTTGAGGGTTTAGGGTTCAGGGTTTAGGGTTGAGGGTTTAGGGTTTAGGGCTTCTAAACCCTAAACCCTAAACCCTAAACCCTAAACCCTAAACCCTAAACCCTAAACCTTAGGGGTTGCACTTGCTGTGGTGTAGGGCGAAGCAGCAGCTGGGCACCGAGGTACACGCCAGGCTCGACACGGCCAAGAAGCGAAAGCTGGAGGCTCCTCGTCATGCAGAGTTTAGGGTTTAGGGTTTAGGGTTTAGGGTTTAGGGTTTAGGGTTAGGGTTTAGGGTTTAGGGTTTAGGGTTCAGGGTTTAGGGTTTAGGGCTTAGGGTCCTTGAACCCTGCCTGGGACTCTCTGTACCTACAGTTTTATCTGCAAGTTAAGGGGTAGTTACTACAACACTGTAGGTAAATAGAGCCGCAGGTAAAGCCTATAAACCTAAAACCCTAGACCCCAAACCCCTAAAACCCTAAACCCTAAACCCCCCCCCCCTGAATGTTTGGGAAATCAAACAGGCCTAAACCCTAAACCCTGAACCCTGAACCACAGTAGAAAGACCCGAATGCCCCACGCCGTGAAACCGGAGTTTTCAGAAGGCCACCTCAACTTAACGGTCTAGATCTTAGGGTTTAGGGTTTAGGATTTGGGGTTTAGGGTTTAGGGTTAAGGCTTAGGGGCTGGGTAGTTAACCTTCAACCACATACAACCCGATTGACAAATAAAAGGTTTCACCTTTTGTCAGCTAGGGTGTTCAGCCCCGAAGAGACGAGTAACATTCAGGGCGGGTGTGGGTTTCCCGAACCCTGAAGTCGGAATACTACACAACAAGCCCTTCTCCCTTATGACCAAATCCTAAACCCTAGACCCTAGACCCTAGACCCTAAACCCTAAACCCTAAACCCTAAACCCTAAACCCTAAACCCTAAACCCTAAACCCTAAACCCTAAACCCTAAACCCTAAACCCTAAACCCTAAACCCTAAACCCTTACCCAAAGGGCTACAACGTTCTTTGAGGGCTTTTGGGGTTGTGTTCGACAGGCCGAAGAGGAGATCTCCCGACTCCGGCCGGCCTACGCGGAGCTAGGCCGGAAGTTGTGGGGCAGGGTTTAGGGCTTAGGGCTTAGGGTTTAGGGTTTGGGTTTAGGGTTTAGGGTTTAGGGTTTAGGGTTTAGGGCTTAGGGTTTAGGGATGGCCGGGCTTCCTGTAGACCCGAAACCCTGAACCCTGTAGACCGGGTCGGGTTTAGGGCTTAGGGTTCAAAGGGTTTAGGGTTAAGGGTTTAGGGCTACAGGGTAGTTGTCCTGCAGGTCCCTAAGCTCGGGTTTTCGGGCCTGGCTTTGAGAGTACTTACCGAAGCAGCCTTACGTTTTCGTTCTCCCCCGCAGTTCACGAACCCTAAACCCTAAACCCTAAACCCACAGCTAGTTAGAGTTCACGAGCCGTTCATGTGGCTGTGAGGGCTTCAGTCTTAGGGGGCTCAAGGCTCAGCACGGCTTCGGAGTTTAGCGGTTTAGGTTCAGGGTCCGTGTTCCAGGTATACCGAATCAACCCTTAAACGCCCCAAAACCCTGAACCCAAAAAGCCCTAATGCAAAACACCCTAAACCCCAAACCTAAAAATGGATGCCTCTCTTGTTGTGCCAAAAACCCTAAACCCCCCAAAACGCGAAGCCCTAAATAGATGCTTCTCTTGACTGGGCACAGGTCGCCAGCTCGAGGTCGCGGAAACTGAGCGTCGGTGGCTGCAGGGAGAGTTGGACAAGATGAGGCCCTCAGTTAGGGTTTAGGGTGTGGGGTTTGGGGTTTAGGGTTTAGGGATGAGGGCTTAGAGGTTTCGATGGGTTTAGGGGGGGGGGGGGGGGGGGGGGGGGTGTTGTGGCTTTACATAGGGGATTTAGGGCTAGCTTAGATTCCTAGACTAGACCGTAAACCCTACACCCAAACAAAACCCCCCTCCCCCCCCCCCCCCCTAGAACTTGGTGGTTTAAGGCTCTAAGGGCAGGTTCACCTTAGTATGGGCCTTATATACCCTACACAAATTAAGGGCACGTACATCAGAACCCTTTCAAGGAGGTTCGGGACCATCTTAAGGGGCCATGTAACTACCCTCAGTGCCTTGGGCTCACAGAACCCCTTAAACCTACGGCGGCTCGGCCCTTTCTGCATCCTACGCTTCTTCCTGCCCATGGGTCCACTGCCCACTGGGAGCTTTTCTTCCGTGGCGCCGCCGTAAACCCTAAACCCTAAACCATAAACCCTAAACCCTAAACCCTAAACCCTAACCCCTAAACCCCTAAACCCCTAAACCCCTAAACCCCTAAACCCCTAAACCGCTAAACCCCTAAACCCCTAAACCCCTAAACCCCTAAACCCCTAAACCCCTAAACCCCTAAACCCCTAAACCCCTAAACCCCTAAACCCCTAGCCGGGAGCTCCGCCGACCTGCCGGTGATGAGTGGGTGCATCAGAAACATGATCTGGGACGTGCAGAGGCACCGGCAGCTCCACAAGTCTCGATCGAGGCTTCGAGCACCCCTAAACGCAAGACATCTCAAGACCCTTAAACTCCTAAACCGCGATCTATGGCTTAGGTTGTATGCTTAGAGGTGGGGTTTGGGATGGCTTGGAGTCTTGGCTAAATGCCGTAAGCATCCTAAATCCCCCAAACATTCACCCTACACACCCCAAGTGCCCTACATCCCGTAATATTCTGAAGTAGGGTTCAGGGTATACCCCAAATATCCTAAATATGCTTAAACCCTAAATCCTAAACCCTACTTGGAGATTCAGGGTGCTATAAGTAGACTTACAACTGGGGTTATAAGTACCCATGAACCTCCAAGTGGGTGGTTGTCAAAATTATGATCCCTTATCGGGTACCCTAAATATTAGGTGCCGCATTATCATGGGGATTCAAAAAGGGACCATAATTTTGACAACCACCCAAGTAAACCGTACCTTTCCGAAGCTGGATCCAGCGAGTGGCAGGCAAACGGCCAGCGGCCTGCGAACTGAGATCTCCCAGTTGCTCGAGGCCTTGGCGCAGTGTCTAGGGGCTAGGGTTTAGGGTGTATAGTCTGGGTGGGCCCCAGAGGTATTTTTTATTTTTTGTGTTTTTGGTCGTTTGAAACTTGTGATCTGGTTTTGTGGCTTTTCATGTGTCGTCGTTACGTCGTTGTCGTTCGTGCGTAAAGTCGCCGCCATCAATGCCGACCAGAAGGCTGAGCCAGGCGCCCGGTCGGTTTAGGGTTAAAGTTTGGGTATTGTGAAGTCGAGGACTCCGGGTTGTGGGGAGGGGGGGCGGGTCTTGCTGCATGGCACATTTTTCTTTTCGTCTTGTGTTTGTGTTTATGTTTTTGTCTAGTGTTTGTGCTGTGTGTGTGTGTGTGTGTTCGTGTTTGTTTATAGTTGTTTGTGTTTGTGTTGTGTTCCTGTTTGTTTGGGGGTAGGGGGGGGGGGGGGCAGGGCGGACAATAAAAGGCACTAAGTAAAGAAGTTGAACAAGTGGTTAGTCGTTCTTTGGAGAGCCGAGTCGAGTCCTGTGAAAAATCGTTTTGGAGTAGGCATGAACAGTCGCACCCTGTGAACCACCCTAAGCCCAGTCGAAACCCCCTTTGCCTGATGTGCTTGGCACCTCCAAAGCCGATGAGTCGGAGCCCGGGCCCAAGTCGCCCAAGTCAGTGCCTTAGGGGGATCCGGGGGGACTTTATAATATCGTCCGATAGGACGTCGTCCGTTAGGACGCGAGCGGCAGCTCGAAAGGGGCCTTCCGGTAAGGAAGTCGTCCGCTAGGACGTCGTCCGTTCAGGACGTAGTAGCCTCAATGTCTTGGGTTCGGGGTATTTAAATAATATCGGCTTACTGTTTTCTTTTAGTCGTCCAACAGGACGTCGTCCGCCAGGACGCGACTGCCCAGTCGAAGCTCCGCGTCCGCTAGGAAGTCGTCCGCCAGGACGTCGTCCGTTCAGGATGGGCAGTCGAGATCCCCCCTAGCTGGGCAATGCATTGCATGAACAATCGTCCCGGTCCCCCCAACCAAAGTAGTAATTAGTCGAACCCAAATTTCAGGCAAGTTGTCAGTCCCTGCAGTCAATTACAGTAGACGTAGTAGCATGTACTCGTCTTCAATACTAAGCAGTCGTGTATCAGGGGTCGGAGTCTCTGTAAGAGTGAGTTAAGTCGAAATACATCGCCTGTGGAAACCCCGAACCGCAACGCGGCTCCATCTTAAACTAGCCTAAAACTCTAAACTTAAACCCCCTTAATAACCCTAAACCTTAAACCCTAAACCACAAACCTTAAAGCTTGAAAGTCGAGCATCCTCAAACTAACCGTCCCTAAACTGTTCAAACCTGAGACATGAGCCCAAACCCTGCGCAGTGGTAATTCGCATGACAGCCTGAGTCGATCCCTAAGCTCGAAAACCCGGCCCCAAACATGGTGCATTTGGAAATCCCCACCAAAATACAAGCTTCAACCCGAATTTTCTCGAGGTCGTGAAGCACGTCGCTGGTTGCCGCTGGCTGTTAGTCGAGGAGCCATCGCCAGTTGTGCTTTAAAAGGGGTTGATTCATTTGTTAGACACAGCAGTGCCCCAGAACCTTTTATTAAGTAATAGTCGTCCCTTCCCCCAGTCCCAGGAAGAAAGGGTGTTCATTCGGGGCATGGGTTGGCAACCTCCGTCAGTGCAGTCGATGCTCAAGATGATCTGCCACAGTCACATAGTCGACACACAGTGTGTAGTTAAGCGCAAGAGGCTCAGACTCTTGCGCTTGCACTTCAGGCTAGGTCAGTCGCAGTGCGCTTCGACAATTCACATTCGCTGACGAATTGTGTGTGTGTGTGTGGCAGTTCTTTGTTTTGAGACCATGGCCGACGATGGTAGGTGGAACCAGTGGAACCAGTGGAGCCAGTGGCCCGATCGCAAGAAGGGCGAGAAGGGCGACTGGAACCGGCAGGTGAGGAAATATGGAGTTGCCTCCATGCATTAATTCTTTGTCCGAGTCCTGTCACAGTCAGTGACAGGTTTGTTAGCACTCGCCACACCAGCCTCACCTGCAGTCGTCGCTCAAGCTGAGCATGATTTTATTGTCAGTAGTGCCAGTGACATGTTTGTCAAGTTACCTACACCCTGCAGTTGCAGCTCAGGTCGACAAGGCCACGGAGATCTTCAGGAAGAGAAAGCAAGCCGAGATGGCCAAGGCTGCGGAACGCAAGGCGGCCGAACGTGGCAAGTCGGCTCCTTCAAGCCAGTCAGCCCCGCCGACGGCGGCTCCACCCAGCCAGTGGGCTCCACCACCCCAGTCGGCCCCAGCCAGGCCCCCCTCAGCGGCTCCTGTCCAGCAGTCGGCGCCGCCGCCCAGCCGCGTCCCCAATTGCCCTGTAGAAGAGCCGCCGCCGCGGGCGGCCCCAGTCACGCCCTTCCCCGCCGTCAGCTCAGGCCGCCCGGTGCAGTCGCGGCCCGCCTCAGCATCCCAGTCTTCTTGGTGGCTTCTAGCATCTGTCTTTGTTTACTTGCCCGCCAGTCGCATGGTTCAAGTATTATAATTTCATACGGTTACTTACGAGGCACTTTTGGCCGTGATTGTCGTTGTTCCGCGAGGCAGCAGCAAGACGATCGAGCACCCGGGATGCCAGCGGCGTCAATCGTTGGGCCAGTGTTCCTTGTCGTTGGTTTACCTGGTGGGGACGTACTTCTAGTCAGTGATTGCCGTGCTGAGTCAGACAACTGCGACGAAGACAAGATTTTTCCACTCAGGTCGTCCACATCGTCGCAGTCTGGGGCAGGCTTGGAGACGGCAGTGGCTTGGACAGCAGCAAGTCAGTCCAGTCTGATGACAAATTAATTGAATATAATATGTAAATTATTAAATAACAATTCAAGCAAAACCGGGTCGCAGCCATTCAGGTCGCTGGACTGGTTAGTTTCGCTCAGAAGATGATGACCCTTGGCCGTTGTTGGTTCAGGCTGATCCAGTCGTTGGCCAGGGCCGGCGTGTTGTTGTAAGTGGTCCCATTGTCAAGTCGTCAGTGAGAGCGAAGTGCCTGCAAGGGTCGACTCGATGGATCAGAGCAAGACGAACGAAAACCTGCGGGTGGAGGCCTGGAGGCGTTCTAAGGCCGCCGAGGCGAAGATCGTCGAGGCGCTTGAGTCTCTGGGGTTGAGAAGGAGCGTCCGTAGGGGCCACTGCAGAAAGTGGGTCATTGTTGACGCCCGCAGGCCGCGAAGAAGGAGACGCTGGCCGAGGCGAAGATGGTCCAGGCCCAGGCCATGCGTGACGCCGCGAGAGAATCTTGTCGAGGCAGCCTCAGTAATGTCTTTTTTGCGAACGGCCTTAGACTAGATTAAATAACGCCACGGCAAGTTAGTCATGAGTCGACTTTGTGCTGGCGCTGCCCTGGCAGTGAGGTCGCAGCCGCACAGTCGGCATCCACGACGTCGCCGCCCACACAGAAGGCCAAACAGGCGGCCGAGGCGGCGGCTCGTCGGCTTCTGGAGATCTCGCAGAGCGATCCGGAGTCGTCCTCGAGCCCCAAGTCGAGGAAGGCCACGGCCTCGAAGTCGAGCAAGGCTCCGGCCAAGTTGCGCAAGCCCGCAAAGTCAAAGAAGGCCGACAAGAAGAAGGAGAAGGACAAGGAGAAGGAGAAGAAGTCGGCGAAGAAGAAAAAGGAGAAGCGAGCGACGACTTCCAGTGAGTCGTGAGACTTTTGCTTGGGCCGTTAGTCGTCCAGCCTGTTTAGATTAAGACGCAAGTCCTAAGTCAACATGAATTGTACTCACAGCCAAGACTGACGGGCCCAAGCAGTTGCCTGCCTTGTGGACGGCTTCCGCTCGTCGAAGTCGGCATTCTGCAGCCCAGTCAAAGTCGATCTGCGCCTTTTAGAGAGAAAAGAGCAGACGCTGATGGGGGGGGGGGGGTGTCTTGTTCGTAGTTGTTTTAAACAGCCTCAGGGAGAACCCCGTGCCGACAGGCATCCCCAAACCCCCATGAAATAGAACAGTGTCGACCCATTATAGCATCATGTAAATCTGTGTTCTCGTTCTTCCGTGCCAGTAGAAACCCCAAATCTCTACTTCGCTGCAGGAGTCCGGGCGACCGCGTGCCGGCAGCTTGGAGTGTGTTCTTTCACGTCTGGATGACAAGGTCTTGGTCAATTAATTTCGCTAGCAGCTGGCATGGGTTCCACTGTGCGTTTGGACTGGAAGACCAAGAGTTCCCAAGTGTATGTGGAAGTCCAGAATCTTTAAAATCGCTGCAGGAGTCCAGTGGCGACCTCGTGCCGGAAGCCTGGAGCGTTCTTTCACAAGACGTTTCGGTTTCGGTCAATTAAATGTCGTTTAAACCTAGCATGGGTTCCGATGTGCGTTTGGAAGAGTTCGAGGTGCATGTAGTCGAAGTTGGAAACCGCGCTCGCACGCTGAATGCCTAAGACGCTACCTAACAGTAGAAGCATGTGTACATGTCTGCTTGGATCGAGGTGAAGAAGGATGCGATGGAGTCGCGGGCGATGTCGACAAGGCACCAGTTTCAGGAGTTCGCGCACGGTCTTGACGTGGGTTTGATTGCAGCGCATGTTTGTCGCTTGTGAGTGGCCAAGCCATGCTGACGTTTGTTCACTTGAGCTTGACGTTGTGTGTGTGTGCTGCAGTCGATGTGCCCAGACACCGCAACACAGTAGTCGCCGACGATTCTAACAGCACTTAACACGCAGGGGGCAATGAGCAGAATCTCTCATTAGTTTCACATCGCGCCTGTGTCACTGTCGCAGAGAAATGTCTTGTTGGATCTAGGGATTGTGGATTCGCGGTGCCTGGGACAAATTTTCAAGATGGCCCCAGCCTCCGCAGTCGACCGCCTGGGTGGTTCGCCAGAGGAGACGGGGCAGGACCGGTGCGTGAGTTGGTTGCAACCATGCTTAAACAGTGTGACAGTTGCTGCTTTATTGCGGGCAGCTCCTTTCGGATCCTGCGCTGGAAGGAGACGGCCCGTCGTGTGGTTGACATGGACGCGCTGGACTATGATGAGGAGGCGTCGCCTGCGGAGCCCAAGCCGAAGGCGACTCCGAAGGCCGAGGCGAAGGCCACTGAGCAGCCACAGTCGACGGGGACTACGCAGAAGCCGCCGCAGGTGAAAAATCCTCCGCCCGACCCCCCGACCGATGCCAAGCCATCGACAGCCGCGGTCGCAGCCTCTTCAGTCGTCCAACCAGCCGTCCAAAGCAAGGCGGACGGCAATGGCAAGGACGGCAAGGGCAAGATCAACGCCCAGACGGACGGCAAGGGCGCCGCCCAGACGGACGGCAAGGGCGCCACGCAGACGGACGGCAAGGGCGCCACGCAGACGGGCCCTGCCAACACCACGCAGACGGGCTTGGGCAAGGGAAGCAGGGCCAAGGGGGATGGCAAGTCGGCAGCTGCCAAGTCGACAGGCGTGCCCGCCGTTGCCCAGCCCACCGAGAAGGAGAAAGCGTGGTCCGCGGCGCCGAAAGTCGAGAAAGAAATCGCGCCGAACCAGCAGTGGCAGATTCCCAGGTGCGAAGCCGCTTGGTTTAAAGCAGGGGAAACCCCAGCCACTGGACTGGAAACCTTAAACCACGCCCACGTCGCTAATTCCGAGCACCAACGACGCCGAACCCAAAACCTTCAGGTCATCCGACGGCTCTTCGAGGAGAACCCCGCAGTCGCGGACTGCCTCCTGCGGCACGCCGCCGATGCCAAGGCGTTCAGCGTGACTTGGCGCAATTAAAACTAGACCCTGGGCCCTCGGTGTCAGTGTTGCAGTCGTGCTTGAGTGACAGACTGAGACCGAACAAAATACCTCAGGCCGTCCTAGACGTCCTGTTGCATCCGTCGCCGCGTGGTCGCGCCTACGTAGTCGAGTTGTTCCACAAGGTGCTCAAGCACGACGCCTCCGCCAACACGTCGGCCTACCTCATGACGTGGAGTCAGGAGAAGATGTACTTGTTGAGTCGCTTGGCCTGTTCAGTAGGTAGTCCCAGCATACGTCATAGTAATCATAAGTAGGTTGGCTTCACAGCGCATGCTGATGTCATCATCTAAGTGCGAGAACACCCACAGATCTGGTCGGAAGGCCTTTCGCCAGACCACTGGGGCGAATGGTCGAAGCCCGCCTCGTATCAGTCGGGCGAGTGGAGTTCCTCCAAGCAAGGCTTCTGGAACACAGTCGACTGGCGTGCCAGGCCCTCGATGTACCAGGACTGAGAGGGTTGCGTCATTGTAGCTTTCCTTTTAAAGCCATCGACGCGATGTCGCTTGCCCGACCGGATTGTGAGCTTGTTCCCAGGATGGTCGTGCTCCCCCGGGACATGGCGACGATCGGAACACCGAAACTGAGCTGCAAGTATCGCCGTGCCGAGGTTCTGAGTAGGATTGTTGATTACTTGCCTGTGTCTGGTCCGGGACAATGTCTGCCAAATCTGAGGGCTATGGAGATCAGTGGCGTTGGGGCCGCGACCACCAGTAGTGAGAAGAAGACAGGCCCCATGCCGTAATTGAATTTGACTCAGTCGCCGCGGCCTTGCCCAGAACAAGTCGTGTAATTCTTCGTGCCTTAGTCGTACACCGGTCAGTCAAAGATTAGTGATTCCAGTTCTGTCAGTTGTCGATGGAAACGGGCCGCTTTCATTTCCAACGAGTCAAGAATTCCAGGAATGGCAGTTTTGGGGCTCAGTCGTCGCCTAGGCAGCAAGAACACATGTACGATGCGCCATCTTCTTTTCGATGGCTGAGCCTCGTCAGACGTGCTGACTTCCACAGAAGAAGCTCCTGTCGCGACAGCACCAGTCGAAAAGAAGCGTTGCTTCGTGCGTCGGTGGGGACAGGCTTCCATTTTACTCGCTCACGACTTGCTTCCTGGGCAGGTTCGCTCGGTGCTTGGTGGACGTGTCGTGCGCGGACCTCGGAGGCCTCGGAGTGCACATTATGTGTCGGCGGCTTTCAGCTTTCCCGGTCGCCTCAGCCTTAAACCGTAAACCCAAGCCAGCAACATGCGTGTGCTTGTTGATGCTGCCACATGTTGAAGGTAGCCCCACAGGGACCCCTAGCGCTGCTCGCAGTGGGTTGCAAGTCAGTCGGGGTAAATTGATACCCCTCCGCCCTCCCTTCCCTGAAAGCGTCCATTGCTGCTGCTGAGTCGCTCAAGCACGGACCAACATTCGGCTGAGATTTCTGAGTCGTGACACTCTGTCGGTGAGTGACATGGCCATGGCTCCATCAACCTTTACAGCAGTGTCGGGCGTCGATGTTTCCTCGACCCCACCCATGAATGTGGCGTCCGACGACTTGGAGCTGTCTTTCCCTCTGTCGACTACGTCCGTGAGTGCCACGCCTGCTGCGCACTTTGAGGTCCCAACCAGGGAGTCGGAGTCGGATGTCGATCTCTTCATCGGCTTGTGGTTGCATGAGGGCAGACGCGAAATTCTGGGCCTGGCCATGGATGGAAACTTGCGCGGTCGAATCTACTTCAAGAGGCAGACGAGGACCGGCAGGATTGCCACGGCTGGGCCGGTTGGGACCTGGCGTGCAGTCGGTCGCAACCTCCACCTGGAGGACTTTCGCTGCTGTGAGGGGGCCATCTTTCGATATCTCATATTCGTGCCCTCAGGCCACTGTGAGTTAACGATGCACGGCCCCCGCAACCGCACGGTGCATTGGCTGGGTTACGTCGTTTTTGACAAGTTTCTCTCCATTGACACCGTCGCCGCGGCCCTGGAGCGGACTTCCTTGTCGTCTTCGCCCTCGCTCTTGCCGGCGTTGACGACAACATCATGTACAGATCGCCTTCTTCCTCAGCCTCTCATCGACAACGACCAGCGCTCTGAGGAGTTGGAGGAAGAATGGCAACTGCTGTAAATTTGCTAGTCGTGTAGTCGAGGTGACAGTGACTCAGGGAAGCAGTTGCTCAGCCCCATTAATTCACCATTGCCAATGACCATTTTGGTGGACTGTGGGAATACGGTTGGAGACTTCGCTGAGTCACAGAATAGCGAGGCTGGCTAGAACGCCGCCTGCCCGGCCAGTCGTCGATCGTCGACCGTTGCAGTCGATCGTCGACCGTTGCAGTCGTGACTGTCATCAGCATGAAAAGAGTAGGCCGCAAGAGCATTGCATTAAGTTTCCACTTCTTGTCGTGCTGCTGCTGCTGCTGCTGCTGTTCACGGCCAGTTCTCACAGTTGTGCCTGCAGGCTCACGCGGAGCTGTGGTGAAGGCCCGTGCCCTGAACCCTAAACCATCCTTATCTCTTTTGGGCGCTTGTGTGATGATGTTCCAGAGGGTTCAGATGTCGTATGGAGATGCAGTTGAATTAGGGCTGCAATGCATCGTCAGACGTCAGAGTGATCTGGAGGCCCGACCGGCCTCGCTTCGACATCGACCTGCAAGTCAGCCTGAGTCTCAGGTCGTACATGCCCGTTTCTTGAACCCAGCCGTATCATGCCACTGCGCGTGCGTTGGCGGGGGGCAGGCTTCCATTTCAGTCGCTGTCACGACTTGCTTCCTGGGCAGGTTCGTCCCGGCGCTTGGTGGACTGCTTTCTGTTTTTGAGGAGGGAGTCAGTGTGTCGGGCTTGGCTTGGGCGTGCGATGTAGTGCGGGCACTGAGTGTCAGTTTTCGTCCCAGGTCGCGTTGGCTTGCGGCTTCCGCTGCACAGAGTCGTTCTTGGGGCCTGGCGCTTGGTTCGTGTGACGTTTTCGAAGTGCTTCCGTGAGTGTTGCAGTTGCTCGGTTTGCTGCAAGAGACGTCCGTGCAATTCACGCAACCCTGTGGATTCTTCCAGTCGATCAAGTCGTTGCGCTTGCCCAGTCTCCTTGCGCTTCCCCCAGTCCCCCCCCGCCATGGCGGCCTTCTTCATGGTTTTGAGTGGAAAGCAGTGGTTGTCGCTGACGACTGCATCCAAAAAAACCAACGTCGTGCAGCTGCCGGCCACGGAGATGTTCACGGATCCAGTCGAGGCCCTGACCGTTGCTCGGGTTTGAACGGAGCCACGTTTGCAAACCTTGAATAATAAGGTTAGCCCGTAATGTCGGAAAAGGAAAATTTGTTACTGATCCGAGGCGCACACAGTCACGTCAGCAAGGGCCTTGAAGGAGTCGTTCAGCGACGGTTCCGGCGCATTCTCCTCCCAGTCGAAGATCTCCAAGATCAAGGACGAGCTGGACTCATGGGTGGTTGTGAAGGGGACGGTCGGTGAGAGTTTTGTACGTTATACCGGCCAATCCAGTGTGGCACTCGTGGGCGGTCGGCTCATTCTTCGGCATCCCCTGGTGCTGGAGACCGAGGATTCAGTCGCAGAGACCAAAGCCCGAGGAGCAGTGGTGACGTCTTTGGGCCTGCTGAAGAAAGACGGCCTGTTCGAGTCGGTCGAGACCTTCCGTGCCAGGCTCGACGTGCGACTCAATGGCGACATGCCTCAGCCGGCTCCGGGAACCATCCGGCTCCATGTCGTCAAGTCCGACCATTTGCTCCTGGATGACAGGATCCAGAAGTTGTTTCTCCCGAAGCCGGGCGAGAACGAGTCGACTTCAGCGGAGGAGTGCACGATCTCAGAGTCGCAGTTCCTTGGGTTCCCCGACTTGCGCATGGCCGGCCTTGCGTGGCATTTGTCGCGGTCGGAGTTGGAACGTCGGTCGTGTCCCGGTGACCGGAAGTTCCAACTGATCATCCTTGACATGCCGCTGTGCCTTGGCCTTGACATGGTCTCCCAAGTGTGTCACGCTCACCCGTTCATTAAACGATACAGTTAAACACGTGCGAATGCTGCATGTCCTGGCATGCAGGAGCATGGTGATGCAGTCGGCGGAGTGGTACTGCGCCTCGGTCGGAGGGCTTTTGCCGCACTGGAAAGTCGTCTGCAAAGACCAAGCGTCTAAATTGGAGATCGTGAAGAAGACTTTGGTCTTCAACGGCAGCGCGATGCTGGAGGCGGCGAAGGTCGAGACTGTGTCGTTTCGTGGCCTCTTGGAGTCAAAGAGAAAGGAGCTGGAGTGGGACTCCGAGTTCATGGAACAGGAGGCCAAGCGTGTGAAGACGGAGCTCCAGAAAGTCGCGGACCTCATAGTCGCTCTCCCGAGCGAGGAGGGATCGCAACAAACCGGGCCAGCAGTGAGCGACTCCTGAGTCGACATTCTCCGGAAGTTTTGCACTATAAGCATGCGGGTCGTATCTTTGTCTCTCATGGCCCGGAGGGCACTGGCGACAACATGCTTTCTTTGGGAGGTCGTGGGCCTTCATCGATTTTGGAGTGCTCGAGTTTGTGAAACAGTCCTGTATCACGCCGGCCATTGCGGGTGCTCTGGAGAGGGTTCTAAGTTCTAAGTCTACTTTAACCTGAAGGGTTCGGCACGGCCGGCCGTGTTGCAGGGCTGTGACAGTCGTGAAGGACAGTCGTGTGTATTCGCTCAACCACATACGGCCGAGAAAAACATCGGACGATGCTACACGACTTGGCCTTTGTTGCTCACGACTTGGCCTTTGGTGCGCTTGTTTTCCTCAGGAGCTCAGTGACCTGGAGAGCAACGCTTGCCAGGCCTCTTTCACTGTTGTACGTTGCTACTTGTCATGCGGGTTCTGCGTGGCGTTGTTCTTGCTGCGCACTTGCTGTCGTTAGGCGCTGGCAAGGGCAAGTCGGTCCAGGACTGGAGCAAGCTGCAGGAGCCTGAGTTCCACCCTGGGAAACACGGGGTGGTGGCCCAGGCGAACCAGCGTCAACGCCAAACCCCAGACTGTGTGGGATCCTGTGTGAGTCCAGCAGGTACGGTCGGTGATTGCAGCATGCGACGGCGATGTGGCCTGGACTGGTCGGAGACCTGAGCAAGAAAGAGCGCGTGGCCTTGTTTTCCAAATGTAAATACTGCAATATTTGCGTTCCTGGAATCGGAATGAGGTCCTAAGTCGGGCCGGTGTCTCGGGGGGAACAGTCGGCCGCGGAACAGTAACGGGTTCGGGCATGAAGCCAAGCAGACGCTCAGTGACACACATGTGACAGGTGTACTTTCTACTGCTCGGCTGTTCAGTTTGGCAGACGCAGAAACCCCTACAGTAGGTGCCGCTTTATCTTTGTCAGTGGCGGTTCTTCTACCAGCCTCGCGTCTTTGACAGTGTGTTCACACTCCGGATGTTCCCAATTGCAAGCCAGCGCGAAGCGTTCCTGCGTGCCTGAGGCTGCGGCTGCCGAGTCCACCGTCTGGAACCCTGGGAAGTCGGCACATGGTCCAGGCCGTCATTGTCAGCTTTAATCACAATGTCCGTGCTGCAGCATTGGCCAGCATTACTGCACTGTCACTACAGGCGAGCCGATTCATTGATTCAATTCGCAAAATTGGGCTCGTCGAAGCGAACAATGTAACCAGTAGTAGAGCTCTCGCGTCTCTAGAGTAAGTAACCTTTAACCTTTTTGGGGCAATACAGTCTTTACAGTGTTGCTTATGATCTTAAACCCTTAGTTTCCCCAGCCATGAATGCCGAGAGTGGGGAGAGTGCTCGGCCTGCTCCAAGCAAACGTCGCGGCCCCCAGCCTGCCCAATCCGGTCTTGGCAGCCCTGGGCCCCCACGTCCCCCTGACTACCGGCCTCCGGGACTCTCCACACCTTGCTTGGGGACGAGAGCGAAGTCAGAGCCGCCAGTGAAGAAGGCCAAGGCAGAAGCTGAGCCCAAGGCTGGGTCCGCAGAGAGGAACAGGGCAGAGCCCAAGGCCGAGTCGGCGGAGAAGCCCAGGGCGGAGCCCAAGGCCGAGTCGGCGGAGAAGCCCAGGGCGGAGCCCAAGGTGAAGTCGGCTGAGCAGCCCAAAGCGCCCGAGTCGCAGCCCACGACGGCAGAGCCCATGGTAGAGGTTGTGGTAGAGCCCATGGCAGAGCCCATGGCAGAGCCCAAAACAGCGCCCATGGCTGAGCCCCCGAACGCACAGCCGAAGGATAAGGCTAAGGTGATGCCGCAGGCCAGACCCATCCCCAAGAAGGCGCCGCCCGAATTGCGATCGAAGTTGGTGGTTCCGCCTTCCCAGACGCCGAAACCTGCTGTTGTTACTGTTCCACCTTCCGAGTCGCAGCAGTCCGAGTCGCAGCAGCCCGCCCCCCAGAGCCAATCCAGCCGCTCGGGTACCAGGACTTTGTCACCGGCCAAGTCGCGGACACGGATGATGAAAGAAAGAGAGCGGTCGCCTGCTCGGCGCAAAGGCAAGACTCTGGGCTACCCGACGCCCCCGAATGAGTGGTTGGTTCCGCGGTGCGAAGCCGCTTGTCATCAAACCTTTAAATTATAGACCGGTAACCCCAACCCTAAACCCTGAACCCTTAACCCTAAACCCTAAACTCGTCCGTCGTCACTGGTCGCATGGAATTGCCGCAAGAAAAAATTGACACCTGAGAATCGCGACGTCAGCTCAGGTCGTCCGGCAGCTCTTCACCCTCAATGCCGGCGTCGCAGACGTCATGCTGAGGCTTGAGTGCGACGGCGCGGCCTTCAATGCCACTTTGTCGGCTATACTACTAAGTTTGAAATTTGACTTCTGATTATAATCATCAATATTATTGACTTCATTTCAAAATGTCCGATCGACAAAAATTCTGCACGGACAAGGAGTCGCTGTAAGCCCAGGCAGTCGTCAACCTCCATCTCCATCCGTCGCCGCGAGGGAAAGCCTTCGTTTGCGAGTTGCTGGTGCGCTTGATGAAGGAGGAGACGTGATTAGCTAGGGTTTTGTGGTCTTCATCGGACTGCGATCAAGCGTGTTGGAAAACATGTTTCAGTCTAGCCTCCCCAGAGAGCCCAATGCTGCTTAATAAGGAAACACAACTCTAATTAAGCAAGTATTGCTTATATGAATATGGCTTATTTAAGGTTTTCAAGCTTAATTAAGCAATATACTGCTTAATTAAGAGCGAAACTCTTTTATTTAAGCATGATTCCGCTTTAAATAAGCACGGCAGGGCTAGATTTAAGCAATTATTGTTTAATTAAGGTGTTTTTTTACGAAGTGTGAACATTGCTTAACGAAGCTCGTTTTTGACCTTGTGTGTGCATGTGCACATGTGTGTGTGTGTGTGCACGTGTGAAATATGGCACGTTTTGCATTGTTTTTTTGCATGGTTTTAGCATGCATGGGATCGGCTCCTATGAGGAGCGATCGGGAGCATGGAGCTTGTGCAGTTGCAAGCTTAATTTGGTCGCATGCAATCGGCTCGAGCGATGCATGGCACGACAACATGTCTGCTGTTGTAAGCCCTACTAGGAGGTCGAACTCGGCAAAGCCCGAAGACCTAGTGAAAGTGCTCAGGGCCCACCTGCCACAGGGCCTTGACAAGAAGTACTTAGACCATGAGCCTGGCATGCTTGTGCAAGCATATGAAGACATCATCAGCGATGTGCTTTTGAGAACCTCTCGCCCCACCAAATCCTTGTTGCAAAGTGCTGCTGTGAAGGCCTGGCAAAATGTCAAGACGAGCGAGGCTGAAACATGGGGTTCGCAGGTAGCCAAGGCTGTGAGTTGGTGCTACAACAAGCGGCTTCAAGTGAGCACCGGTGTGAAGTTGAATGCTGCTGTTCGCAGAATCATCCAGCAAATCAACAAGCAGAGTTTTGGTGTCAGAAAGACTGAGGCAGATATCGCAAAAGATCCCCCAAGTCGCAAGAGGGCCTTGAAGCCCACCCTTTCCCGCACCAGCAAGCAAAGCCAGGCCAGCCGAGAGTCACTGCCCAAGAATAAGAAACGATGCAGCAGCACCAGTGTCGACGAGCTTCGCAAGATCTATGGGCTCCCATTAATGTCCTCGACTGCTGCCAGCAGCAGCTCCAATGCCCAGCCCGATCTCCCCGGCAGTAGTCTCATCGACCTCGATGCTGAGACTGTGAGCTCCGAAAGCTCGGATGTGAAGTGCAAGGGTCAGGAAGCACCAGCTGGCCTGGAGTACTTCGACAGTAGCTCTTGCAAGATGGTTCGTTGGAGTTCGGGCAAGAAGATCCTCAGTGCCCAGATGACAGAGGGTCCCAATGGGTTCGCCTTGGTCGAGTGGCCAGGCGAGTCACCCGTGGAGACAGAAATTCCCAACTTGGCTTTGCAAGGTGCTGGCCTGAGGCCCCAAGACAAGCCCAAGCCCAAGGCCAAGAGTAAAGCCAAAGGCAAAGCCAAAGGCAAGGCTGCGAAAAGACCTGCTGCTGCCCCCGGCCCCGAAGCAGATGCTCCATCTGATGCTCCTGCAGAAGATGCTCTAGATGCTGCCCCGACCAGGCCAAGCTATGAGTACAACCCTGCTGATCCCGTGCCCGAGAATGCCCTGTACTCCTGCATGTACTACAAGAACAATGCGATTGGAATCCGCATCACAGTGAAGCACGAAGGTGGCAAGCTTGAAAAGCAGGTTTTCAGCTTTGGAGGTACCCACTGTGGCAAGACTGAGGAAGAGCTGAGGGATATGGGTAGGGTCGCTGTTGCGAAGATGAAGAACGATAGGCAACCCCCAGCTGTCGTGAAAACCTGGTGCGACGAGCAGATCTTCCACTGACTCGTCCAATATGAGGCAGGCCTGTAAAGAGAGATAGGTTTTGAGAGAAAGAAGACGGAGGGCTGCATTGCGCGCTTTCATGGCTGCCCTACACCACACATGCAGATCTATGTGCTATGATAACTTCGTCGGTTTTGTTGCCGTGTGGGGAACTCAGTTTTGGGTGTCAAGGCACTGGCCTCCCATGGGGAGGCCATAGGGTCTGTGCATCGTCCAGGTCGCTCAATGTTGGTGTGGTGAACTCAGTTTTGATGGCCTCCCATGGGGAGGCCATACCTAAAACTGCATGGCCTCGAGGTGCAAATGGATCTACATGTGCCCCCCCCGCTTTCGTTGTGTGTGCCTGTTTTGGGTTTGAGGAATTGAAGTTCGATGTCGTTTGTGTTGGGGGCTGCATGCGTGGTCGGGAGAGAGTGCAACCGGAAAACATATGGATATATACGACATATAAATAGATAAAGAAACACACATATATATACACCAACCCAAGTGAATTTCAATTGCCCCAAACCTTTATATAAGTGTCTTATTTTCCCCAGACCCTAGAAAGACCCGAAGACCTAAACCCCTTGATGTTAATCTTGACAGGTACAATATCAATGGTGTGGCTGGCGATTGGCAGATGGATCCGAGGACTGCTGGGCTGGGCATATCATTCCATAAAGACCCAGCCCTTAAGCCCCTAAGCCTCTGAGGACCTTACATGTTAACGATCTGGAGCATGCATGTGCAGCACGTGTGAAGTCGACCGGCCACTGCCCCTTTGCAGGCTCACGAGCTCGGTGATCCCACCCGAGCCCTGCAACTAAACTCTACAACCTAAACCCTTATATAGCTCTAAACCCTTAACCCTTAACCCGAAATAGAAACCCTTAACCCTTTAAACCCTAAACCCTTAACCCTAGATCCTTAACCCTTAACCCTAAACTCTAAACCCCTTGAGGTCGTGTATAGGCTGGGGTGATTGCACTGTCACACACAGATCATGTACTGCACGATGCCAGAACAAGTTTAAGCTCTACAGTTAGTCGATTCTCTCTCTCTCTCTCTCACACACTCTCTATCTCTCTCTCTCTCTCTCTCGCTGTCTCACTCCATGGCCGATTGCGAGAGTGAGGATTATTCACCAGCTGCTGTGGAGAGGTTTTTTGGGCAACTGGCTGCAGAGCAGAGGGGGGGCGATCCCGAGCCGAACTCGATCGCGAGATCGAGCTCGGGCTCGGGATCTAGGAGGAGCCGGTCGAGGAGGCGAAGATCCTCGTCGACCTCTTCTTGGAGGAGGAGGAGGCAGAGGAGGAGGAGGCGAAGATCCTCTTCTAGCAAGAGGAGGAGGCGAAGATCCTCTTCGCCAAGGAGGAGGAGGCGAAGATCCTCTTCCTCGCCAAGGAGGAGGAGGCGAAGATCCTCTTCTTCGCCAAGGAGGAGGAGACGAAGATCCTCTTCGACCAGCAGGAGGAGGAACAGGAGGTCCGTGCGGAGGAGTCCTCAGGAGGAGGTGGCATCGGAGGAGGTGGTAAGTGAAGGAAGGGAAGAAGAAAAGGAGGTGGAGGCACGGGAGGAGGCGGTAGGAGAAGAAGAGACAGAAGAGGAGGAGGTGGCAGTGGAGGAGGTAGGTGAAGAAAAAGAAAGGGAGGAGGTGGCATTGGAGGAGGTGGTAAGTAAAGAAAAAGAAGAGAAAGAGGAGGTGGAGGCAGTGGAGGAGGCGGTGTGTGAAGAAAAAGAAGAGAAGGTGGTGGAGGAGGAGGCACAAGCTGCAGAGGAGCCGAGAGGATCGCGAGATATTTTTCAGGAGGTGGAGAATGAGGAGGTGGAAGAAGGGTGGAATGAGGAGGTGGAAGAGGGGTGGACAGAGGAGGACTGGGAGATCTGGCGGGAGGTGCTGCGAGCTGGTGGGAAGAACAAGGGCCGGAAGCGACGGCTGGAGATGTTCCAGAGGCATAAGTACCTCAAAGCCCAGGGACTCTGGGTGGGAGGGAGGTGCCACCCAGAGGGCCGAGAGGCCCGTATGGAGGCCCGACCAAAGAGGAGGCCATGAGAAAAAGAGAGAGAGCCAGCATGTGCAAGGGCTTAGGGTTTAGGGTGGTCCAGGGCTTTTGGGGTGAGGGCAAGCATGTGCAGCGAGCATGAGTGTCATGAGTCTGCAGTTGCCTAAACCCTAAACCCTAAACCCTACACCCCAAACCCTAAACCCTAAACCCTAAACCCTAAACCCTAAACCCTAAGCCCTAAACCCTAAACCCTCAACCCTAAACCCTGAGCCCTAAACCCTAAACCCTAAACCCTAAGCCCTAAGCCCTAAACCCTAAACCCTAAACCCTAAGCCTAAACCCTAAACCCTAACACGTTCTAGTTGTTTGCTTCTCTCTCCCTCTCTCTCTCTCTCTCTCTTTCTGTCTCTCTCTCTGTCTATCTCTCTCTCTTTCTCTCGCTCGCCCATGCAGGACCTGGCTTGGTAGTGGTGGCCGGGCCCGGGCTCTGAGAATGCATTGCGCGGTAAACCCTACACCCTACTTAAACCCCTAAACCCTAAACTCCAAAAACCTTAAACCCTGAAAACCCTAAACCCTAAACACCTCAAACCTTATAAAAACCCTGAACCACCCAAACCCTAAAGATTACACAAGTGTTGGTTCCCAAAAGCTTAAAAATCATGAAGCCTAAAACCCTCAAACCCTAAGAGGCCCAAACCCACTCAACCCCAAAAAGACAACTCAAACCTTATAAAACCTTGAGCCCCTCGAAAGCCTAGGGCCTTAAGGCCATCTGAATCCAAAGAACTCTTAAAACCTTAAACCCTCTAAACCCTAAAACTCCTAAACCCTAAAACCCCACACCCCAACACCCTAAAGCCTAAGAACCCTCAACCCCTCAAAACAAAACAGTCAACTCTCCAGGCTCTCAGCCCTGAAAACCCTTAGGCCCAAAACCCTGAACCCTGGGCCGGAAACCTTAAGCCCTACCAAGTTCCACACCCTCCTCTGAGGAGGGCCTCCCCTGGGGAGGTAGTAGCTATTAGAAAATCCTCCACTCAGGAGGCACCCCCCCCCCCCCCCGCCCAGAGAAGCAACATCAACCAAATCCTCCCCAACATTGGAGCCACCCCAACCTGTTAAAAAAAAAACTTTTTTTAACATTTTTTTAACGGGATTTTCCTTTAAAAGTAAAGGCAAAGCCCGTTAAAAAATTGTTAAAAAAAAGTTTTTTTTTAACAATCATCCCTGCCCATTCCTAGGTCTGTTCATCGGCAAGGGCCAGGCACCGGGGCTGCTGCAGCTTGAATCCTTTGAGGATTCGAGCTCTGAGTTTTTAGTGAGGGTTGAGGGTCATCCCCTGGGGATGCTTGCATGCATGTGGAGTGTCAGACAGCTGCATCCATGGTGAATGTGTATGTCCATAGGCATCATCAGTGAACCCCGTTCGGCCCGTAGATTGTCCCGGCCAGCCTCAGCGAGCATCATGGGCAAGAAGGCTTCTCCCGTTCCCAAAAAAGCTGCAGTCAAGAGCATTGCGAAACCAAAGGCGAAGCCCAAGGCGAAGCAGCTTCCAGAGAAGCCGACTGCAACCACAGCAGACGATCGAAAGAACATGTCTGGCTTCGTCACGTCCATGAAGTACAAGCAGACTGCCCAGAACAACAAGCACAGCACCATAGCTCAGAAGTTGCTGGAGGCCCTGTGTTCTGAATGAATGTGCTTTTGCTTTTTGTGTGTCGGCTGTTTACACGTGTACATGCATGTCGCTGTGCCCTGTTCAGAAGTACAACACCTTGGACAACGATGGAAAGAAAGAGATGGCCAGCAAGTATTCCGAGCACGGGCCCAAGGACTTGACGTGGGCGGCGGCATACATCGAGACGAGCACTCATGACGAACAAACAGAACGAGAGAAAATCAAAGGCATGTGCACTCGCAAAGAAATTTTGGACATGGAGGGCATTGACACGGAAGGCATGCCAGAGAAAATGAAGGAGGAAATCCTGAATGAGCTGCTTCAGCAGTTGTGGGCCCGACTCAAAACCGACCCATCCAAGGACCCCAGCCTCGTCGCCGACCACCGCATTCCCCAGATGAAGAAGTACTACTACGAGCACGATGCTAAGATCAAGGAACGGGAAACAGACACTCGAAGCCAGTCCATGAATGTACAGACCACTGGCTTCAAGATGGAAACCGCGCAAAAAATGCTCACCCATGTCGAGTCCGACCCGAACATCAAGATTGAGAACCCGTGGCATGTAGAGCTCATGGTGAAGGTAAAGGCTGTGTGGCAGGCTAAGGGCAAGCTAGATAAGGAGGAGACCCTGCTCAAGGACACTTTGGCTGACTTCGAGACGGCCGTGCACGGGAAGGCTGGCTTCGACAAGATCGTCAAAGAATACGAAGTCAAGCTGGGAGTGCTCACCACGTTCCTCACCGACCTGAGAAAGTCGTATGCCAAAGTCAGCAAGATCGATCCTTCGGATGAAGCCTTGTGCAAGACTGCCTTGGCTGAGTGGCAAAGTTTCGGAGAGCACATGTTGATTCACCAGGAGGGTGGTAAGCAGATGAAAGCCGGCATGAGGGCATTCATTCCCTGAGGGAATTACTTTTGAGTAGCAGCCATGGCATTTTGATCGTAGCCGTTGCTGAAACAAAGCCTCTAGCATCCCAAGGCCTTGGAATGTTGACAGTTCGAGCACCGAGGTGTGTTTCTTCGATTCGTCGTGGACCCACAGTTTGCAGCTTATGCTCCAGTGCGAAATACCTGTTCTGCATGCCTGCCTGCATGCCTGTGTACATGTCTATACAACAAAACCCAGCTGTGTACATCTATTATATATACACACATATATGTTATAGGTATATAGACACAGTTCCGGAGGTGCTGGTTCTCATGGCCCCCGATTGCGCGGATCTGGTGGAGAGACCTTCCCTGAAAAAAAATGTTGTATCAATGCTACCATGATGAGTGCGAGTTTCTTCATGTTGGCTGACTCGCAGGACAAGCACAGCGACACAGGAATGAAAAAAAACAGTCGTGCTCCATGCCAGCTTCTCTCAGCGACGATGCCTGCAACTCTCCCCTGGGGATGAAGTGCATGTTCAATTAATGTACTCGCCATCGTTTGTCTCAGCTACTTATTAAGGTGAATGGATGACTTCTAAACCCTCAAGCCCTAAACACCCTAAACCCTGAACACCCGAAACCCTAAACACTCTAAACACTAAACCCTTCACCGTTCCAACCTTTCACCCTAAACCTTGTTTCACAGCATCGGTTGCTGTAGATAGTACAAGACGTCTGTTTTGCTTATGCTGTCCAAGAATGCTGTGTATGAGAGCCATGCTTCCAAGCATGACTTCGCTGGTAGAAGGCTCCGGGAGAATGTGGCTGATTTATTTCTATCAGGATCTGTGAGTGCGAAGCGAGCCAGGTCCCTGTATGCTGACAGTCAACAGCACGACCCCAGAGAATCCGCCGAGCTTGCCCAAGTTGCTGACAGCAGCCATGCTCACAGAGATCTTCTTCGAAAGCTGAAAAAGGACAAGAAATGGCCAGGTGTTTTTTGCACCAAAGTACCCTTGTGGAATCGCAAAACATGTGCAGCTGAGACGGGGCCCATCGAGATCATGCTGCCCCACGAGCTCGTCAGTTGTATTGCTCTGTGGAATAACCATGATGACAGCTTTTGGAAGCTAGACAGCTTGAGAGCAGCTTGTTCGCAGCACTTGGATAATGTTTCCAAAGAGCTGGGATTTCGGGATGAGAGACTTCTCCCGATTGGTTTATGGCTTGACGGTGTTCCAGTAAAGTATGACAGGTCGGAATCCCTCGAGGTCGTCACGATGAATTTTCCTCATGTCGGGGGTGATCTTGCTTCAATGCGATTTCCCCTAACAGCACTCTACAAGGGACACTGTGCAAAAACTTCTACTCTCGATGCCATTATGCACGTGTTGGCCTGGTCGCTCACCTGCCTTGCTGAAGGTGTTTTCCCCAAGTATGGGCCACATGGAGAAGAGTTAAAAGGCAAACGTGCTAAACTTGCTGGCAGGAGCTTGCATGCAAAGGGCATATTGGTGGAGGTCCGGGGCGATTGGGCTGCATTCAAAAGTGTTTTTCGCCTACCAGCTTGGTCTCAGACAGATGCCTGCTGCTACCGATGCCAAGCCAACAAGACAAATCTCAGCTTCATGGACGCTAGCAGCACAGCTCCATGGCGACAGCTTCCACTTACACACTGGGAGCTGGTTGGTAGGATTTTTGCAGCACACGGATCATGTTCCCCCTTGTTTGCATGTCCGGGCTTCAAGACCGATGTTTTTGCAATAGATTGGTTGCATTGTGTCGACCAGGGGGTCGCGGCGGACTATTTGGGCTCTTTGATGCACACAATCCTCAAGGAAATCCCCGGAAGCCCAACAGAGAAACTGGCTTGCTTGTTCAAACATGTGCAGGATTTTTACAGGCTAGGTGCCTCATCCCGTGGATCTCTGAAGCTTGTGAGCACTTCCTCACTGGGGACACTGCTGAGCATCGGGCAGCAACGGATGCAGGGAAGTATCTGCAAGAGTGCTATTCCCATTTGAGTCCTGCTCGTTTTGATAGGAATAAGCTAGCTGCAGCCTGCCGAAAGTTTTTGCTTTTGTATGCTAGCTTGGCTACCCTGTACAGCAATCAGTCGGTCTGGCGCTTCAAACCCAAGCACCACCTTTTCCTTCACCTCTGCGAGGAAAGCTTGGACTCCCCAAGCTTGCATTGGAATTATCGCGACGAGGACTTCGGGGGAAGCCTGGCCCATATAGGGGAGAGAAGGGGAGGGGCTAACACAGCCAATGTTTTGTCTCACATTGTGTTGCAAATGTTCTATGCCAAGCACCAGATCCCAATTTTCGGCCCTCTGTAACAAACCAAGATCGAAGGGGGGGGGGCTTGCACAGCCCATGCTTGCATGCAGTCTCACCTTGTGTTGCGAATCTTTTGTGCCAAGCAACAGGTGCTTAATTGCTTTCGGCACTCTGAGAGAAACAAAGATCTCCATTGCACTGCAGGCATGATATATAGCTGCTCCCCTGGGGAGTGCTGCATTTCATGCTTCGGGGGCATGCAATTTTCATGATCTACTTTCGTGAATGGTTTTTGCTTGATGTTGCATGGCATGTGTGTGTGGTGTGTGCA